>VWPV01015237.1:165792-176441 GCA_013389885.1 Geococcyx californianus
AGAGGGCAATAAGGTCTCCCCTGAGCCTCCTCTTCTCCAGGCTAAACAACCCCAGCTCCCTCAGTCGCTCCTCATAGGGCTTGTGCTCCAGCCCCCTCACCATCCTCGTTGCTCTCCTCTGAACACCCTCTAACATCTCAACATCCTTCCTAAACTGAGGGGCCCAGAACTGGACACAGCACTCGAGGTGCGGCCTGACCAGTGCCGAGTATAAGGGGATGATGACCTCTCTAGTCCTGCTGGATTTCGACAAGACTGGGCAATGTCTGTGACAGTCTTTCTCTGGAGTGCCAGAACTGCCGTTAGTCCTTCATCAGCTTTCAGCAATTTCTCTCCTCTTGAAGTTTTGGGAACTCCTGTTTCCATCTCGATAGCACAGGTCATTCGTACTTTTTCAGCATCACACAGGTGGCACAGACAGTGAGAAAACATAAAAGTATTATGCGCAGCCAGTGATGGCTTCTTTTTCCCTTGCTGCCACCTGAATTCCAGGGAATGCACACCTGCCATGTGCTATCATGTAGAAGACCAGTGGCCCAAAAATCTCTTGAACCAACAGGTAATGGTTATACTCATGGAACAGCAAATACCATAATAATACTATGAAATTCCACTTTATCCTTTTTTTTTTTATAGGATATTTTTATTAGTTTACCTTTTGCATTTTATTAACTCCATTAATACAAAGTGATAGAAAAAAAATCTAAAATCTGAAGTCCAAGTGTAGTTTATTTTGTACCCAATGGGAGTAATCTGTCAAAATCTTGCACACTAGTGCAAGCTGGTGGTGATGTATCATTTGAAAGCCACTCCCTTAAAACTAACACCCATATTCTTACAGTTTAGTATGAAAAAAATTAAGTAGATATTAGTGAGTGCAGCTTTGTGCTTCCATATCCTAACACAGCAGTTGGACAACTAGGGCAGCAGTACAGTAAATCCTGAAGGTGAAGGGGAGAAGCCTCTGTTAAATTTGTGGTTTTCTCCTGACAGCTCTCTGGTTGCCTCCTTATTCCTCTCTTGAAACTTATTTCCTGTACGACTGCCACGGGAGGGGGGCAACTCTTCATCTGAATTTGTGGGTACTATCTTGAACATAAATGGCAGTAAGCAAAACATTTCAGAAGGGAAACAAATGGTTCATTTGAAGTTGAGGATGGAATCATGGGCTGAAATGAAGAATTTTGGAGCAAGTCAAAGGCTGCTCACTGATATCTAGAAGAACAGATAGGTAGATGTGCTGGCTGGCTTTTTTACTGTAGTATATGAACCTGCAAATATGAAGAAGTTTAAAAAAATATTGGGGAACTCTGTGAGACTTTTGAGAAAAGTTGTACAATCTTGGGAAAAGTTAACACAAATAATATAACCAGCCTCAGTGCTGGCATACCTTGAAACTTTCTCTGACTTCTGATGCTAAAAAGGACAAAAAGAACACATACTGTTACTACCTCCCTTACCAGCCAGGGGTGTTTGTATGAATGTTTCCCTATTTAGGTGTTAATACTCTCTTAAAAACAAAATATAAAAAAATAGTTTGCGCTGTTCTAAAACTCTAACTTGGACTTTCTGTCCTTTCTCACCCTAAAAAAAAGAAAGGATTTCATAAAACACTGAATTCAGCTCCTTTTCTTTTCACAGCACGCTTACATAGTGCTGAATTCTGTAATTTTGCCAGAGCTATCATTATGCAATGCTGCTAGAAACAGTGCATGCTGCGCAAAGACAAACTGGGAAGAACTTCATTTCTGAACTTGAGACTTGAGGGAAATGCCTTCTTTTGGTGATTCCACTGAGTTTATGGAGCCTTTTCCCAATGACAAATCAAAAAAACTTGAAAAAGAGCATAGCCTCAGGCTCCAGAGAAACATATCAGAATCTCAGCCTGTAAAATTTTATAGCTAGTTTTTATCTGAGTACATAGAATATAAACAAAACCCCCCAAAGCAGTTTTGGCCTACCTTATTTGTAGTAACTTTAAAAATATAACATCCATATTTTGGCTAGGATTAGATGTAGACAATATTTATTTAAGGTAAGGTTTTTGAAAAAAAAAAATTGTCTTATGAAACAATTGAAACCTCCTCACAGAAAAACTTGAATAATACATACAATTTGGCGTTATCAGTAATAAGAAGGGGAGTATAATACCCTTAGTACTCATATACCTCTCAGTCCAACTGACAAGGGAAAAATTACTTCTGTCCTAACATTTCTAAATCCTTGATGAACAACAGATAATATTAAAAGAAGTTCAATGTAATTTGACTGTAAATACTTTCTTATTATTCCAGTCAGAAAGGTTGAGGCAAAAGGGAGTGAGCACATGCAGGACGATGCTGCTGACACCATTACTTTAAGAAGATAGGAAACGGTAGATGAGACCACCTGTCTGTCCAGAGCAATGGTTCCTCTATAATGGTAGTGTTCAATAAATGCTTTAGAAGAAAAGAAGTCTATCACAGTATATTTTAAAAAACAGATTAGAGATTAAGTCCCAAAGCTCTTTTAAAAATATAATAAATATTACATATTCTTACAATTTGGATACTATTATTCTATTAAATGTCTAATCCTTCCCTGAATCTTGTTAAAATCTTTGTTTCTATGATAGTCTATTGTGATAAACTCTACAATGAGACTATCTGGAATGCAACCGTCATAATTTACCAGAGGTGACAATGGGCATGGTTATGAAGTGCTTTTTCGTCGTGGAAGATGACTATACCAGATTGCATTCAAGACAGAGGTGAACAGCTTTGACCAGAATAGCTTCACAGTTTTTGAAATGACCACAGGCAGAATACTGCTTCATATGTCTGTTATGCAGATGAACCCTCGTTGTTGTCTCCATTGGCCCTGCTAAACAAAGGACATGAGCATTTCAGTTCTGAAACTCTCAGCCTGAGTGTGCTTGCTAGCATCTGTTTTTCAGTTCTACACAAACGATCTTTTGAGACCCTGCTACGGAGCTTCATTTCTTTATGCCTGTTTGGGTGTTTTTCCCCTTTATCATCAATATTATATTCTGAGATAATTTTCTATTTGCCTATCTAACTCCTTCCCTCGTTTCATTTAACTAAGGGTATGACTTAGGTTTTCAAATATAACCTAATGGATTCTATGAAATAAAACAAAATCTTTTATCATCCATTGTTCATTTTGACCCCACTAT
The DNA here is from genome assembly GCA_013389885.1 of Geococcyx californianus. Taxonomy (NCBI): domain Eukaryota; kingdom Metazoa; phylum Chordata; class Aves; order Cuculiformes; family Neomorphidae; genus Geococcyx; species Geococcyx californianus. Next base: position 168,968 of record VWPV01015237.1, read on the forward strand.
CTGCAGAACACTGGTTCAGTTTTTAATCTCTACGATTCGTGTTCCTGTTAAGTGATGTAGCAAAACCCAGTGAAGAATACAGTAATTATATTCATTTGAATGCGTACATTAATGACTGTCAATTTATTCTTGTTCACAAGTAGCAAATGAGTATAGCTGACATTAAAACACTGTACTATTGCATTAAATCTGTGATTTTTCACAGAAACTCATTATATTCCTGTGTATTCCACCTAGAAGGTTTAGATTTATTATTTATGAATTTGATTCCTCCTTCAACATAAAATATTAAGAATAGTTCTACAAGACATGGAGGGGAAGAAATCATTTTCATTCGAGATGTATACAATAGTAAAAAAAAATAAAGTAAAATAGAAGAGTGGCAAAATCTACTTTTTGCTTTGAGGACTGAAAACATCCCTTATTTCTTCGCAAGAACTTTAAAAAAGAAATATATTTAGTTAGTTTTATCTAGCCTCTAAATTATTAAAGTGCTAAAACAGACTGACAGCTAAAAGCAGCATTTTTCAAGGTTCCTCTGTTTTCCCACTTCTCTTATCAAGGTCATGGAGTGGATTTTGCTGCTGTTTGTCATGCTGCAGAAACACAGCGACTGCCTGATGAATAAAATCAGAAGAGTGACAGGCACATGGAGTCAGACCTTTGGAAAGGCATATGTACTTCATTTAGTAAGGACATCAGCTGCTCCCAAGGCTCAGATGACTGCAATGGAATTTGTCTTTGAGCTGAGGTAGAGAACTGAGAGGGCTCAAAAGCAGCGTGCCTCGGTGCTTTGTGAAACTGCCAATCGACTCCAGCTCTTCCACATTCACATTAATTGACAAAGACTGTGCAACGTTTGATGAGTGTCTCCCTTCCAATCCACAAAGAAGAGAACTTAGGAGCACTTTTGGTTAAATATCCCCATGGTAAAAAGTAAGGCACATGATGAGAAAAGAAGCTCTAACTGCTTTATAGCCCATGCTATGTGTTTAGCAGCTCCGTTTTTGCTTAATCAAAAGTAATTCTGCTCACAGAGGTAAAAAAGGTGCAAAACTTGTGAAAGGATTAACATAATCATATTCAAATGTCATCAGCTGGAGACCTTGGCAAAACAAAAATGAACGGTTAAGGCTGGAGACAGCAGCACCAGGTGGTATTTTCCACTTCCCTCAGTATCCATGTATGTTAGCTTCTCTGGCTGAGTGGCTCAACAGCGAGTGAAGAGCCAGTGAATACTTTGAACGCTGGTTATTTCTTGGACTAGTTCTTTGACCAGTCTCAGTGCCAACCTGCTCCCCTTCGTGGCCATGCAGACAGCCTGAGCTCCACCTGCCCTGTTTACACCAAGTTGTTCCACTACACAGCAAAATCAGTGTCACACGTTGCTGTGCACCATCAGTGGCTTCTGGGCCAGTCACTACAGTCCTGAAAATAAATGCCACTACTGCAGATGGAAGCACTTTTGAAAGCAATTGTACATCTTTGGCTTTGCATGGAGTGGCTTAAAGAAGAAGAAACTTAGGAGATCTTGCCTGACCTTATTCTCCTTTTCAGATGCCTACAGTTCTCGTAGGGCACCACACCAACATCCCTTATCTGCATGGTGTCAGAGGGCTATCGACCTAAAAAGTGTCAATTATTTCAAAAGTAATTGTGCACTTATGTAATTACACAAGGAGACATGCAAGTGGAGTTGCAATTAGAAATAGGCTTATAATAATCTCAGTATAATTATAACAGATTTATCAGTATTTATTTGTATTATTAGTACATATTTTTCCATACAGTACTCAAGACTAACCCTCTCTAAGCACAGAATTCTGTGGTTTAGTTGTCCTTAATATACTCTGGGCGAGGATTTCACATTTTATAACATATTTGATTGCTTCTTGCCAGGAACATTAAATAAAGAGTTTATCAGACTATAATTTCAATTATAGTCATAAAATACTGAGACAAGATGAGTCTGAGAAGATATCTAACGGCAAAATCTGTTATGAACTCTCTTCAGAATAATAAATTAATAAGAATTTTATCTTTATGTTATCATCTCTCATAATGCATTTCAAAAAGATAGAAACAAGGTGTTATATCTACAGTTCCTCCACTGCTGTCAGGTAATTTTGAAAGTGATAAAATATGTCATTAATGTGATTAATATATGCATTTTGTAAACAAAACAATTAAAAATAAAGCTGAGTTTTAGTTAAAATTCATGGTAATTGCAAACCTTCATTAACACTGCACAGCTGAGGACACTAGATAAAAGTCTTAAGAACTGCTTGCTTTTCAATCAAGCCTCTGCTATTGAATGTTTTGTAAATAGTAATTTGTTATCTTCTGCAGGATAGTTCCTAATGTCCTGAAATCTCTTAAAATTTTAATCTAGGCTGTTTTCCTTAGTTTTCTTTTCTGTTAAATGTAAGAAGAGCAGAGATGCTTTCTGTTGAAAAGTGCTATATCTCAACAATGAAAGAGAAATCTGAAATGGTTAATGTTCCTAGGAAAACTGATAACATCAAAACAGGAGCCATCTTATTGCCACACTAATTTAGCATAATGAAAACTGGCAGAGCAGCATCTCTTGTGTTTTAGAGCTTGGGTGGAGAGATTTCCCTGTTACCTCTGATTGATACTGGAGATCCATCACTCAGTACAGAGGCTGAGCACTGCTAATGTGTTTCACTGGTATCTTATTCCATCCTTGTTTGGCAAGGCGTAAGACAAAGACAGTGACTTATGAACACGACACAAAACTTCAGAGTAAGCTCTGTGTTTTTTTAGCAGTGTGTGTTCATTTGTCTTTATTTCTTTTTTTTCCCTAGGAAGGCATGCTTATTTAAGAAAAATAAAATAGAACAATTACATCACTTTGAATGGGCAGTTTAGCTTTAATCTGTTAATATCACTCTCCAGTGCAAGTTTTTTTCTTCTACAACAGCTTCACATGTCCACATTCTCATTTGGACAGCAATCATCTGCAGCACTATGTTACAAATCTTAAATTGCAGATAGGAGTCTGCTAGAGAAATTAGAATTACAAACATTTCCCAGTCTTGATCAAACAAACCTGAATTCAGATAATAATGTTGCTGTAGAATGCAGACCTCCTCCAAAATGATGGCTAATTCTTTACATCTGAATTTTGCCAACTCTTTTTGGAGTCACAGGATATTTAGGCAGGGAAAGAACATCATGGTTATTTTACTTTGACAGGTCATGCATGAGAATGACACTGGGGTAATGGGTAAATTTTATGCATCCATATTATACAGCAAAAAGACAAATATTTTTTAAAATATAAAATAAATAAATAAAAAAATATAAAAATAAATATAAAAATAAATAAAGATAAAAATTTTCCAGTGAATCAAGAGCTAGGGAAAGTATTGTATATTGCAAAACCTGGAGTTCCATCTGCTCAGTTGTTTTAAAAGTCATACTTATTTCATAAATCTTTTAGGGGCAAATAAATGCTGGATCCCAAAGGGCTTCATAACCTAGAAGGGAAAGGGCTTAAAAGTGCAAAATTAGAAGAACAAATTTCAGACTCCAAGGGAGATTAGTTCCTGGAAGAAAATCCAAAAACCTACCAAGGGAAGAGCCAGTTCCCCATCTTTGTATGTGTTTGTATTAATTTTGGGTTCCTTTCTAAATGAAGACGCGCTATAGTCAAACATGCTATTTGGCAGGGATCTGAGCTAGATTATCTAGCTGCCCACTACAGTTCTAACCACTATAAAACTAAAGGGTAGGTACATTCAGATATTCATGGAACATATTCTCATTCATCTCTGTGGTATCAACTGTTTATCTTCTGACTGAAACAAAAATGTATTTAGGCAAGAGAGGTAGTACTAGAATGCTATTTAACTGAATATGGCCTTGTTGCATATGTTTTCTTTGTCTTTCAAAGGGACTTCATCAGTTCATGAGCAAAATAGATAAAAAAATAAAATCCAGTATTTAAAGGGTGGCTACAAAGAAGATGGGGACTTCCTTTTTACCAGGAGTCATATGGAAAAGACCAGGGGTAATGGGTATAATTTACTCCTGGGCATATTCTGATTGGCTACAAGGAAAATTTTTCACAATGTGAACAATCACGCATTGCAATAATCTCTCTAGGGAAATGGTGCATTCTGCAACACTGGACACCTTTAAGATTCGGCTGGACAAGGTGCCAGGCCATCTTATCTAGAATGTGGTTTTGCCAAGAAATGTTGGACCAGATGATCCTTGAGATTCCCTTCCAACCTGGGATTCAATGATTATGTATTTTATTTTAAAGTTGATTGGGATCAGTGCCCCTTTTAAGCAGTCGGTGCATGCAGTCACTTTGCAAGCACAGAGAGTTTTTGAAAAGTCTATTGACTTTATGCATATTTGCATCCATGCTATTTGTGACAACACGAGTTCTTATTCATAAATGTAAAATTTCCTTTTGATCATGCACGATGGGCTATGATGGGTTCAGATGACACTGAGCACTTCATCTCCTTTGTCACAGAGCTGAGCCATTCAGGGGCAAAGTATTTTTCTTGACACATGAAAGCATTTTATTTTCCAGAGATTATTAAAATGTCTGAAAGGAAGAAGCAAGATTCACAGATATATTTGGCTTCTCTCAGTATAAGCTGAAGTGAGCCATCAAACGCATGAAGATTAGTGCAGTTTTCCATGTTTGTAAGAGTAAGAACTGCCTACAGGTTCTCTACACATGGGAAATCCCCTGTCAGTCAAAGGCACCCAAGGAGATAATGAACCACGAGAAAATCATCCAGATGAAACTTAAGTCTTAACTTGCTCACTTGCCCTGAGAAATATGCTGAAGGGGCACAAGTGTGCTGCTCTGCAACATGCTGTGCAGTGGCCTTTTACAAATGGGTCAGAGGGTAAACAACAAATTTTGGTCATGCTATTTCCTGGACAGGAAATACAGGACAAGATAATAATGAATCGACTTGTAATCATAACAAAATTGTAAGGAAATGCCAGTGGCTGGCCAACAATATGAGAAAAGGAACATATAGGGAATATTGCCGCTATTTAAAATGCCCAATTTTGTTTTCTAATAAACTTATTGAAATTCATGACAATCCATGACCCACAAGATACAGAAGGAGATTTTGTCCTTTTTAGAGGATGAATGAGGAAACAGATTTTAGGCTAATGTGTTACTGACTTCTAAGTTTAGTTACTGCATTTACAGTTCCTGTTGTAGCTTTGAACACAGACAAAATGAGTCAGGAAGAATCCCAGCATATTTACTCTCAAACTGGGGCAAATGACACAACCAGTGAGCTGTCAGAACAAAGCTCTTCATTTGCTTAATATCCCATGTGATTTTAAGATACAAAATTTTCACATCTGTTCAGATATATTTTTTTTTCTGCAACAGATCAAAAAAATCATTAGACATAGACTTGCTTTATTGCTCAGGAAAACAGTATTTTTTGTGCCAGATATCCTGGTGTAGGATTGCACTGGAAACACTTGACAATAAATAGTTCTAAAACTTTTTTTCAATTAGTGTAATGATAATTATAAAGTTGCAATAGTTTTTATCTGGCTCAAAATACCAAAATGCCATAGTATTTTTCATCACATTACTTCCAAGACAAAATAAAACAAACCTGTCGTGTCAGGTTTTAATTTGCAAAGTTCCTCTCTTTTCATTCAGAGAGACAACAAGACACATCGACACTTTAAGAATGTTTTATGTAAAACTTGAAGAAATTAAGAGTGTTTCAGGTGATTACACAAAGTTTTGGTCTCTACTGAACTGAAACTTTGGAATATGATACTTATTCAAGAAGAGGAATGATAAAAATCTCTTGCAAGGTCAAGGTTCCAAAAAGACCTCAAAATATTCAGAGCGACATGGAAACACAGTCTGTGTCGGATGCTTTCTGACTGACAAGGAACATTTCAGCAATCTCCAACCTAGTGTATACATATTTTATCAACCCATTTCTTTCTTTCAGTCTGTGAAAAAAACCCATGAAGACAAGAAAGGGAGCATGGGACTGCCTGAAACAGTTAAGCAGTTATTCTGTATTTGCTGTGTATTGCTTGTTGAACTACACAGGAAAAAAAACCCTTGAAATTATTAACCCAAAATAGTACATGCCTCTCCTCTATTACTGTGGCAAGCATTGAGAAGTCCAATATTATATGCATGTATAACTTATGTATGTATTATTTTCTATAAACTGATTTGCATATTTATCATACATACTTATTATATAAATATTTTATAGTTTATAAATACATATATAGTATAGCGTATATATAGTACACATATATAACACGTACCCCATTGCAGACACCCCAATATTTGCCACAAAGCGTAGGGAAAATGTTCTACGGGATTCACATGCATTTATTGCAGGTATTTCATAGTGGATGAGGGTTTCTTGACACTTATGGTATTTAATGAAAATTACTGTTTTGCTCCCTATGTTCCTGCATACACCGTGTAAGAGGAGACTCTCTGAAGTTTAAGCCCCTTAGAAGACAGTTTTATGGCACTTCTAATTAGTTCTATATTTTTGGTCATTCTCTCGAATGTGGTTGACAGAGGTAACAGATGATTTCTACTATCTGTTTCTTCAGTAATTGTTGAAGTCAGTGACCTTACAGACACCTTATCCTCATTACTGAAAATGGAGGTCACATTACCGCTTTTCTACACTAAAGATCAGCACTGTGCAGCTCAACATCTTAGAAATCCTTCTATTCTCTTCTAATTAGAAAATTAGGAAATTAAAGCTGTTGAGCCTGAATCTGGTAACATAGGAAGGAACTTGAAGATAATTGGAAGGTCTCAGTGCCACCAAAATGTGATATTTTAACAAATATCAATGAACACAAAAGCTATTATAAGCTGCAAGATATTTATTCTTTAAGGTCCAGCAGCCTATGATTCTTTTTTGATGAACTTGGCTCAGTATATAGAACAAAACCAATCTCCAAATTATTCTGAACACTGAAAAAATGTATTTTGACGATGTTTCCGTTTATAGGTGTTCAATCTCTACTTAACCAGGGTAATGACTGTGCAAATTATTAGTACAATTTTATCTTGCAGGTACATACAGTTCTTAGCATTAATAGAAGGAAGGGAATATAAAAAAAAACCAAGATAAAACAACGACTAAAAAATCCATTAATTCCATACTAAGGCATGTCTCTATATCCAAAGGAGCAGCTGAATATGTTTGAAAGCAGTGCAATAGCTGGAATGGATTCAGAAAATTTATATCAGTGCCAAATCAATTACAGGTTGCAGGTGTCCAGAATTAATTAAAATAAATTTCTAGAAGTAAGGCATTAGCTCTTTGCCATGAATGGAGAAAAGCAGAAAAAACCCAGTCAAAATAAAAAAGGTTTTTGTTTTTTTTTTTTTTTTTTTTAGTGAAATGTTAAAAAAAATCAGAAAAAAAATGCAAGAAAAAAGTTTTTAAAT
>VWPV01015237.1:176974-226441 GCA_013389885.1 Geococcyx californianus
CATTGGAATGCGCTGCCCGGGGAGGTGGTGGAGTCACCATCCCTGGAGGTGTTTAAAGAGAGATTGGATGAGGCACTTAGTGCCAGGGTTTAGATGACAAGTGGGTGTTGGGTCATAGGCTGGACTCGATGATCTCAAAGGTTTTTTTGAATCTTGTGGTTCTGTGATACTGAGAAAAGGAAAATAAAACCTGTTTTGCCCAAAGGGGTGTGTGAGGCAACACAATAGTCAGAGACATGGCAGTTCCTATGCTGACAAACTCACACCTACAGGAATTGTAGTGACCATTAAGGTCATGAGTTTCCTGCTCAATATAGCCGTTCCTCCACGGACACTCTCCTGCAGTCTGGGCCCAGACTGAGGGAAAAGCAATCAAGAAGCTGCTGCTGCTGCTGAACACTTGCGTAAAACACACAAAGACACTCCAATCTTTATGACAGGGCATCATAGTATCTGAATGAAAAGCAGTGCACATCAAAATGAATCTAGTGCACTCTCTGGTTTTCACAGACTTTTGGTTCTGATCCTTACTAATATTTAAATCAGGAAATGGGGAAAAGTACATATACATACATAAAAGCATATAATATGTGTGCGTGTATATATATATACACACATATATATAATATACATAGCATTTTTGGTTAAAACAATCATTGTGAAGTATTTTAGTCTTGATTGAACCTTACCCAGATGGCTATTCTAGCAATAAAACCTTTTGTAATATTTGGTGAAGTGTATTTCTTTAATTGATAGTATTTATGAATGCAGAAAAGACATTCATTAGACAGGGCATTTGGTTTAAGACAAATGAAATGGAGAAAATCAACAAGAGAATTTAATGGAGAGGAGTGGAGGGAAACTTTTTTGTGTAGAAGAGCAGAGTGAGAGAAAAAGACAGTGGAGTCGAGGAAAATGAGATGACACTAGCTGCCACACCCCAGTGCTCATGAAGACATCTCAAAACACAGTGTGTATACGATGCGTTTCTGAATTACATACAGGGATGATACAGGTCTATAAACTCTCTCTGGCTTTTTCGGTGTGATACATTACATGTGCCGGTCCCTGCTGCCTGATAGAAGTGTCAGTAAATTTAGTAATCTACGTGATCGTCAAGATGAGAAGGGGTGGAGAAAAAGCATTATAAAAAGAGAGCTACTGTCTAGGACAGTAAGTCTAGTCAAGAAGCTATTAGCAATGAACTTTAGTTACCTGTGCTATAAATCAAGAGTCCAGCTTTTGAACTGGCTTTTCAAGTAACTTAACTAAAACCACATACACTCGTAAAACAAGAGGATGACAGCTGAGAACATGAGAAATCTATAAAAGTGATGAGGAAGGGAATACTAAAACCTCCACATTCTGAAACACCAGCTGGTATACAGTTTCACTGAATGGGTTCAGTAGAGACAAAAAATACCAGAAACCTTGTGACCAAGGACATGACTTTGGCCAATCTGGGAGTCTGTGCACTGTAAAATATCTATGAGTTTCATTTGCTTCTAGTTTCTGGTTCGAAAGAGGATATGTTGTATGACTCAACCCTACCACAAAGTCTGAGTTACAGCTTCATTTTTCTGGTAGCTCGTTTCACACAGCTCCCATTCACACACCATCTGTTTCCCAGGGCCTCAGATCTCATCCACCAAATCAAAGATTCTTATTGTGTTGTAAAGTAAACGCTCACAGGGGCAGATGCATTAATAACCTGCACCCTAGTTAAAACCTGCACCTGAAGATTTTTTAATAAAATGTTACAGACTGAAATGATTGTTCTCATATATCACCATTAATGTGGTAAATGGCTCCCGTGACCCTTTGCCTGTCTATAAACCACAAAATATGAAGATATATCAGAGTGGTTAGATCAGTGGACATTTAATTAAGTGCACAGTTTTTCAAGCTGCTATTTTTAAACAAGCAGAAGTAATTTTTCTCCTGCAGTAGAAAATTAGAATCTAGATAAATGTTTACAAATTAGATTAAGATATACTGAGTTATATATTTAATCAAGAAATACACTTAATTTTCTCTCTGAAAAAGCACATACCAAATCCTACACTCTCTTATGAACAGTGTTTATCATTAAAGAGCATCTGATGGGAGCTTCAACACACGCGAGAGAAAATATTTCTGTTGTTTTCAGGTGTCATATGGAATATCAGTCTCACTGATACCACTAATAATAATTCAAAGCCTGTTATGCTATGTTTGTGCCTCATGATGAGAAACTTGTCCTGGGACAAAACTGCCTGTGTCAACTTTTCTACATGGAAAATGTAAGATTCTCGTCTTCACTTCTGAAATTTAAATAATGAATTGCATTTTTTCCACAAAGAATTATAACTGCTTACACAAGCATCATTCATTGCAACAACTTGAATCTAGGAACTGTATGTGTTTGAGCAGTGCCTGGCGCAGTGGATGCTATGACAACATTCATATTAAGTATGTTCTTTGCACATTTTTGGTAGCTGAATTAATAAAAAAAAAAGAAAAACATTGTGGGAAAGAATGAATGCAATTTTATTTGTTTCTTTCCCTTCTTATTCAATTTTCTGCCCTTGCTTGGATTATGAAATAGCCTTTTAAGAAATTGTTGGTCTCAATTCATGTTTTAAGAGATAAAGTTAAAGGGCTTTACATAGATCAGTTAGGTTATGTTCCAATACCTTTTGGCTAAAAACTAATGAACCCATGAAATGACCAGCAAGGTGGCTGTTGAACATTTTTGATCCTCTGATTTTACCTGAACTCAGTTTTATACCTCCTTTGATCTTTCTTTCATGACTTTGTATAAATTTGCATTCATTGAAATACAACATTTTTTTCTATATATAGATTTGGATAGAAATCCCTTAGGATAGTTTTAAATGCTAATCAGCTCGGATTATATTCAGTCAGATATTTCAGTTTCTTCATCATGTTTTAGGCTTAGTTAATGAATCTTTTAATGGGAAACTGATAATTTCTACAAAATAAAAAAGGTGCCAGTTTGCAGTGCTTTAACTGTTTTTAATTTTGGCCTTATCTGATGGCAGGGTTTTCGCTCACCGTCAGTTTACTGCTAAGAATGTGACAAGAGCAATAGCTTGTAATTTGCCAAGACTCCTTGAGAATTCCTTTAGTTACTTCAGAAAGTTTAATGCCTATCCACAGAGTCCCTTGTGTAGAATCCTTCCTATTGATCAAAATCCTCCACTTGCTAAGTGCAAAATCCAGCTTAACAGTACATGGATAATAATGCTGCAGAGTAATCTATCGCAGAGCTCTGCAGAGTGCTGTTAAGAACCCAGGGCATTGATACTCATTTTTTGATCACCTCTGCAGCTGTAGAGAAATTTCTAAGCTTCCAAAATGTGCATTAAAAGCATGGTGGATGTTTCATTTTTTTTCTAGCAAGGTTTCAGCATCGTACTAAAGAACATTAACCCACAACCTAGAATAGGAAGTTCCTGTCTTCAACATTTTAGGAAGAAGGAAACTGCTTCCGAAGCCCAGAGTCAAGAACTTTAAAGCAAAGTACATTTTCCTCCACTTCCTCTTCACTAAAGAGCCACTTCTTTAGTTGGATGAGCTATTCTTGATCAATTTTAATGCTCTTTTGTATTTTCCTAATTATTTTTGCTTGAAATGTGAATTGTGGAAATGTGAATTAAATTTGCCATTTGCAATGTTATCAGTGAAAGCCTTCAGTTGCTTCTGAATTAAATGGTTAATTTTGTACTACAGTGAAGGCTCAGCTAGTTCAATAGATGATACCAATTCTGTTGTCAAATATTTCCTTTTTCAGATGCTTTTAAGGCACAATTAATTATATAATTTCATTATTTTACCTTAGCAAATGATCTCCCTGATTTTCTTCTACCTTCCACATAGAAGCACCTTAGAACTTAAAGTAATTATCTAGGTCCAGAGCATGCTTCCCTCCAGCCTGCTCTCCAGCCATTCTTTTACCAAAGCACTTCCATGGGGTTGATGAGGCATTCTGTCTGTCTGCAGCCTCCTTGCTGTCCCACGCTCCGACTCCGTTACTGTGCTCACAGAGTGCAGAATGGGGCTTTAAGACCTACTGTGACACTTCAGAGAGAAATTTCATTGTCAAAGTTACATTTTGAGAATGTGTAAATACTGAAAATATTAGATGTGATATTTAAAAATAATAAACTCCTCAAAACTTATTTCTTTCAGTTTGATCAGTCCAGGAAGAAAATCTCAATCTGAAACAGCTGCAGGAAGATTTGGGTTTGGGTGTACATCTTCAAAATAGTAGCAAAGAAGCAAATGCCTCCTAAAATCACAAAACAATTGGAGACTATAGTGAGGACTGAATAATAAATATTAATCATGGTTAATGCAGTTGTTCCTGAACATGACAGACAACTGAATCTTTTTTCCCATCTTTTTTCACTGTCTTGATCATTCTGGCTACAGGACTTGTAAGCAAAGGCAGAAGTTCAGTGACTTGATCATGGATGAAACCTTGGGAAGCTACTCAGTGAACAATGGACCTGAATGTAGGGAAAACTGATTTTCATTGTCAAAAGTGCAAAACCTATAAGGAATTTTTATCACAAGCAACGGGAAAAATCTAACTTGTGGGAAAGGGCTCCAAAACCAAAATGGATAAATAAACATTTGAAAAATTATCATCAAAATTAGAAAAGAGACTATGATTGAAGGAAAAGAGAATATACAGATAGGTAAACTATGTTTTGCTACATACTGAAAAACAAATGATGTATTGCATAAATATGCAAATAAATTAAAGCAGGGAGAAAGAACAGCTCTTTGGATCATTTCAAAGGAAGACAAAATTAAGTCTCTGAACTATAGTATTTTCTCACTTCGTGTCCTTAAACTAATCTTGAATTGAATGAATCTAAGTATGAGATTCAAGAAAAAAAGTCTTAAGAGTACAGGATATAATACCCAGTTACCCTTTGGCCTTTCTCATCTGATCTAACAGCACTGAGAAGTTAACCGTATGTTCTACTAAGGAACACGCCTGACTCTGAAGAAAAGCATATGGTCCAGGGAAAGAATAGCATCTAAAGATTGATCTGAAAATGAAATCAGATGATGCATTCAGGTACATAGAAACATATTTTTTTGAGTATTTACAAAAGTGATGAACTGAAAATTAAAATGAGAGTTCTCCTCCACAAGCAAGGTAGAGCTACCTATTGCCAGGCTATTTGTGCAGTTTAACATTTTAAGTACAAATGGATGACAGAGTGAGAATATGGTGCCACAAGTTCAAGAGGCAATATATTTTGTATGTGTTCAAAAAGCTATGCCAATGGTAGTAGAGTATATACCACGACCATTATACAAAAAGGCCTACAATAATTCCAATGTGTGAGTTTAATTCCAATGACTTGTCAGAAGCATTTTTCTTAAAAATTGTATATCTTATTTCCTAAAATAATACTCCATTTCTGAAAGAAAGTTATCTACATTATAAGAAGAAGGAAAAAAAAAAAGCCAAAAAGGGACAAAAACTCAAGCAAAATGTAAAAGACAGAGGTTAAATTAACATGGCCTAATTAAAGAATAAAAAGTTAAAAATTGGAGGCTATGATCTGCAAATGAACAGTGTTCCCAGTTTTATTATCTGACCTGTGTACAGTCAGTTTTATTATACAACTGTCTACAGTCTGGGGTCTTCTTAGAAGTGTCTGAATTACTTTGTTTCAATATTGTGTTTATGCAGTGACAACTTTTTCATTAATGTTATAGGGCAAATCACATTCAACAGAACAGGAAACTAATTGCTAAGGAATAAATTAATTTTAATAAATAAGGATTCATTTACTGCTGCAGTTGCAAGAACTTCTTTTTATAGGAGTTTTCATTAGACAATAAGGACTCTCTTCAATACAAAATCTGGTTTAGACTTTATGGTATATGCTTTTATCTGAGTGCCACATTTAAGTGCGGCTGAGGCATAATGCAGCAGTCAAACATCAAGCAAGAATCATGTCTTAAAGGAAAAAGCACGTGTGCTCAATTCAACAGTCTGAATCTTTTAAGATGGCATTAGAGTTTAGAAGCCACTGTGTATTAATAGAATATCAAAGAGGATGAATGCTATCTCTGAATGAGTATTCATTGATTAACAAAGACCTATTCTATTGGCCTCGATCTTGAAAAGGGGCACAGAATGAAAACCCCAAACAAAACACAACTATAGTAATGTGAAACTGAGGGAGTATTGAAAAACTGAATTAAGACAAAATGAATCACCACTAAAAGGAACACAATGATAAAAACTTCAGCTGATGTACCTTTCTGAATGCTGCACTTAGCTTTTGAACTATTACAAATTTGACACCCCCACAAATACTTTTTTTTTCATTGAAAGAATATTCAGTACAGAGATAAAGTGCCATTTATGACTAATTGCCATTAAAACCAAGGAGTCATAATGACCACCAGCATTTCTGTTGTCATATAACCCATGCAACATAAACACAGAAGGTCTTTTACTTCCCTTGTTTTTACCTAGAAAAAAGGTAATAACTATTATAATTCCAATTACAAGGCTGTCAGAGCAAAATTAGTGCATGGTGTGCTCCAAGACATGGATTGTTCAGAGCTTACTGATGCGTGAAATCAGAATAAGGAGAAATACCAGAATGAGGAGATAGGCTGAGAAATATTCAACAGCAGTTACAGACTTGTCAGTCATAACATCTGAACCGTTTAACATAATTTCTGCTGAATCCACTTAACATCTAAGGTAAATTCAAAGTACGTTAATGTTATTTTTTTTAGTTTTATTTATTGGAAAATTTTCTTACAATATAAGTTATTTCAGTTTCTGAGTTGTAAAAGATTATATATGTATCTGTGTCAAATAGCATGCTATGTTTAATACATCTCTTAGCAGCTTACAAACACATGACATTGGCAACTTGTTCTACTTTTCTATGAGAACATAGGCTTTGTTTGGCAAAGAAAATTGGACATATCCATTACAGAGTCTAAAAGATTTTTAACATCTTAATTATGCTTATTATTAAGATTGCTTAAACAACCACATTAGGGTTTGTGCTGCTCAGAAAATTGAGTTCTTCAAAGACATGTCCTGTTCTCTTCAGTTAAAATGCAAAAATATTGTTCATCAAAAGATAATGGCTGCGCCCACACCTCAACCACAAGTGTGTCACTGGTTATTAAACCATATAGGAAGAGAGAAATCCAGGGTGATGTACAGCACTGTTGTTGCAGTGCAGGGTTTTGAGTCTTTACATCCTACAATCTTTAGCTCTTCCAACCACCTGCTGCAAAACACCCACTACTCCGCACAGTCCTCAATTTAAGTGCATATACTGCTTGATGTAGATTCAAGTTGCAGATAAAATCTACCAAAGATGGTAAACTTTCTCTAGCACTGAGCTATTTCTTGCTTTACAGTAACAGTATTTCTTTCTTGTCTTCCCTGATGAATGAATTGCAAAGTCTTAGTTTAGCTTGGATTTATTACACTGATTAATTATAAAAAGGGATTTTTTTTTTTTAACTTAGAGTTTGTTTAGAAATGTGAGGCAGGCATGAAATGGTCTAGAAAGTATTGAGAAAAAAGGAAGTTGAGAGTATGTTCCCATTCTAGATGAAAAAAAAACATCATATAAACAGACAATGAAAAAATTAGCTGTAGAACAGAGTTACCAAAGCACAGCAAGCAGGAACTCGCTATCATTGCTGCAGCTCCCATCTTCTTTTGGGAGCTTTTTCTGGTATCTTTTGGTGGTTTGCCATTGCAAAAGGTTTGTCTTCCGGAGACTTTTTCTTCTATAAACTAACAGGACGCTTCTATTGGCTGTTTTCTGGTTAGGGGCAGTCTGTGCCTTCTGTCTTCAGCTGATTGCTATCAAGAATTGACCCAAGCACTGACTCAGCTGGTGCTTGAAGGGCAGCTGGAGCGCCACTAAGAGACCCAGCAGTCATTAGTGCAGCAGTGCATACAGACTGTGAGACATCAGGGAGGACAGACAGAAGAATAACAGGGTCTTCTCAGACACCCTGAAGAGAAAAAAGCCTGAACTACACAAAACAAGAAATGAGAGTCAGTTAAAGACTAAACTCAAAGGAACAGTAGATGGAAAATCAGGATGGTGGAGACTGGAAAAGCACGACTTCAGGCAACAGCAGTCTGCCTAGATCCTGACCTGTAGACTGTTTATACCTGTAGTTCTGCAACTTCAGGACAAGAATAGTTCCCTGGGAGCAGATGAGGAGGAAGACTCATCAGAGAAAGCATCAAAGACAGCTGACCCTGGACCAAGCTTTTGTGTAAAGAGGAAAAAGTGAGTGATCAGCACTAGGGTGTCCTTTGGGGGTGCATGGAGAATTAATTGGTTGCACTGTCAAAATTCTTTAAATAGTAATATAAAAATCAGCTGGCCGCTAGCTGACATCCTTCCTGAACTTTTACATGGGCCATAGCTATTTGCTGGTCTTCGTAGTTGACAAGTAGGAACAGGTGTAGGTTGTGTCATAGGTTGGACTCGATGATCTCAGAGGTCTTTTCCAACCTTATGATACTGTGAAATACAATAGCGGGGAGAGCATTCAGCAGGTTCTCAGAAGATACAAGGTTGAGATGGTGATAAATATGCTGTAGAGCAAGGTTATTATTCAGGTGGACCCTAACAGGTGGAGAAATTGGCTGAGATAAACCTCGGGATCATTAGTAAAGTTCTAAATCTGTAGACAATATCTCTGTGCGCAAATACCGACTCAGCACGACTAGATAAAAGCAAGTCTGCAGAAATGGACCTCGACTCCTGATGGACACCAGCCTGAATGTGAGTCAGCGATGAGACCTCGCAGTAAAGAAGGTCTGAGCTGTGTTAGGGAAAATGCAGCTGGCAGGGTGAGAGTGGCAATTCTTCCCCTCCATTTGGAAGGTTTTGGTTTAGATTGTATCTGAGGACATTGACATACTGGATTGAATCCAGCAGACAGTCACAGAGAGGGTCATTGGGCAGAAGCACGTGGTAAGTGAGTAAAGGCTCAGAAGTGGTTTTTGTTTCAGCTGGGAGAAAAGAAGGTAGATTTTTTCTGTTTATATTCACCTATTTGAGAGTGTTGGGAAGACAGGGCTGGTCTTGAAGGTATATAGAATAACAGGTAAAACACAAACTAGGATATCTGACTAAATATAAGGAAAAGAAGTACTATGATTGGGTCCAAACACTGGAACCAAAGAGACTGTACAGTATCCATCCATGGAGATATTCAAGACTGGACTTGACAAACTCCTGAAAAACCTGATACAGGTTTTTGAGTGGAGTGCCAGACTAGAGGGTTTCTAGAAATCCCACCCAATCTCAATTATTTTATAACAGTCGTGCTTCCCATGAGCCCTGCAATGTAGCAGAATAGTACAAAATAGAAGAAAGAAAAAGGGAGGAAAAAAAAGTATAGATTTATTATAAACAAAATATCACCTTTTTTTTTCTAACTAACTCTTCATGGATACGCTATTTGCTTTGGACTAGTGACTGTGAAAGGATTTTTATTAAAGGATAAAAGCATCCATTAATAGCAAAGAGGCTGTGATGTAGAAAGGAAACTTAAAAAATTGCTGATAAAAAAGTAGTAGAAAAGTGAAGTGGTTTCAAAGTTAGGTGTTGTTAGAACAGCAAAATAGAAATTATTGATGACTCAAAGAAATTTGAAGATATTCTTTTCTGTAAAGGGATAAAGAATTATCAAGATAAAATGAGATTATTTGTAGTTTTGTTTGGTTTTTTTCTGGTCTGGAACCTATTTTCACACTTTGCTGGGTGGAACCTGTCTTTTTATTTTTTACTAGACAAACAGCTTTAAGGAAAGGCTCATCAGTTTTTAGATTATGATAACTTTCCAGCTAGCATTTTCATTGAGTACATGTTACTTGGCCTAGTAGTGACAAATTAACTACACCAGAGGATGTTCTTGGGGTTATGTAGCTACTACACACATTGAACAGTAAATGGAATTTTGAAGAGGAAAGATGATATAAAATTGCAAAAATATGATAAAAATATAAGATGAATAAATAGCTGCAAACCAGTCAAAATCTAAGAAAGATTCCTTTGATTACTGGTAGTTGTTCTTTCCAAATCATCATTAATGTATAGATCTGAGAATGCTGAAATAGATTGTTCCTACACAAATGAAAAAGGGGAAGTGAAAGGTCTTTCTGCTCTATGGTTTGAGGGTTTTGTAAAACTGCAAGGCTTATGGAAGCTGCATCATATACTTAGCTTCACAATGTTCCTTTTCTGATTACTACATAATCATAATTGTATCATACCATATCACCTTATTATACTGATACAATACCATATCATCACTTTCCAACAATATTAGGCTATGTAATACGGGGATTTTATGCATTGTGACCTTAAATCACACATATGAAAATAAAAGAATTTTCTCATAGCTTTCCCTGAGTTTTTAACTAGAAACTGTAAATTTTTAATCATTTAGGGATGCTTTGATGGCTTTAGTACAGTTAATTTAACGGCAGTGTGGTAAAATTTAAATTATACATTTCTGAGCTTTAGGCTGATTATGTCTGCTGTGAACACAGGCAGGAAGATATTAGCCAATGAACATAATACAAAAAGCATATTAGTGACCGTGTACACAGATGACAAGCTATGGCAGCAGGGGAAGGAAAAAAAAAAGCATAGTATAATATTAGGTCCAGTGAAATGCTACAGATGTTAAGGCTGGTGTTAGCTTTGTTAAGTATTTTTTAATAATCTGATAAATATGGCATATTAATCAGCTTTGGCTCCATTAATTGTTAAAGTTTAAAAAGAGAAACTACAGAAACTACAAGTTGGCGGGGAAGAAAACCAGCTGGGCTGAGTAGAAATCTTTATATTAATCTTGGGAAGAAGAGGAAAGTTTGAGCTTTGGAAGAGGGGGCAGGCATCCTGGTAGGACTACAAAGGTGAGGTGAGATCATGTAGAGAGAAAACTAGAAGAGCTAAAGCCCAACTAAAACTCCAACTAGGGACTTCATTGAAAGACAATAAAAAAATGTTTCTTCAAATATAGGAACAACAGGAGGACCAAGGAGAATATCCCTCCTTTCCTGGATGCAAGAGGGACAATAGTGAGGAGGAATGAGAATGAGGCAGAGGTATTTAATGCCTTCTTTGCCTCAGTCTTTAATAGTAAGGTGAGATGTTCTCAGGATACTCAGCCCCCTGAGCCAGAAGACAGTGAGAATGAAGTTCCAACGATCCAGAAGGATTTGATTAGAGACCTGCTTGACCAATTAGACTGATTTATTTTGTAAACAGTTTAATTTTCTGCCAAACATATTTAACTTTTAAAAAATATACGTAAACTTATTCTTCTTCTTGGGAACAATTAGTGTATTAATACTGACAGACTGAAGAATGTCAGAATAAAATGTGAGAGTAGACACCAAATACATCATAAATTCCCTTTAAATTTTGAAATGTAATGATAAATTTCATACCATAACTACAGTCTTAACTTTACAGCAAAGATCACTAAATCTTTATGCAATGGTTGATAATATGTCAAAAAGTCACTGTAATTAATTTAGATTTATGACACAGAAGGAAGAATGTTTCTTGGAAAGGTGGCTTTCTATTGCAAAATAAATTTTAGTGGCCCATGTGTACGAGATCTTTGTATTCTCTGCACAGATCACGGATGCTGACTACTAAACCTAAGGAAATTTTGAGCATCACTTAAAATGTAGTTTAGTCAATTATCTTGATATACATTAAAAGATACACTTGCCCTTATTTTGGAGTCTGACAAGATATCTCAATCCAAACAATCTGAGTTAACTTCACAGATTTCCCTTAATGCCTAGGGAATTTCTTTTTTGGCATTCTATTTCTCTGTAATTAAAAAATAGACTTTGTGCCTACAGACGAAACATTTCATTGTGATGTGGTACCATGCCACTGAACAGAAATCTCATTTATGTTTTCACTGTTTCAGTGTGACTATTTCAGTGATAATGCCCAGAGATTCTGTTTGAGGTTAGACTCTCATGTGCTACTCAACTTAAACACTGGTAGTTTCTCTATTGGAGAAATAAATGAATATTCTTCTCCCTATGTTGAAGCCAGCTATTACAGAACTGCTTCCACTCAATTAAATGCTGTTAGCCTTCAAAACACGGTGGCAGCACGTGGA
Source organism: Geococcyx californianus (assembly GCA_013389885.1). NCBI lineage: Eukaryota > Metazoa > Chordata > Aves > Cuculiformes > Neomorphidae > Geococcyx > Geococcyx californianus. The sequence continues at coordinate 189,170 of VWPV01015237.1, forward strand.
CAGCCTAGCAGGAATGACTTTTGGCATGCACACTCCTAAGATGCCTGAGGACTCCTTGGGGAGAGTTACTTGATGCAGGCTAGAATCAAGCCAGGGACAAACCGCTTAATAGCGTAGCTGATTGCAGCCCAGTGCAATCCCAGATATTACAAGGCAGCTTTTAATTTACTTTTGTCACTAAATCATCTGGCCTAACCAGTGCACAGCATATACAGGCAGGAAAATGTGAGACTTGCTCTCCATGTTGTTCTGGACAATCCTCTGCTGTGAGCACTGGTCTTGGCCATGGCCAGTTGCCTCAATCCCTACTGGGCTGCTCTGGCACATCCATGTCTGCATCCGTGTGATCGGCTGACAAGGAAAATGATCTAGCAAAAAAACCAGCCCAGATGAAATAGTGGAGATCTTTTTCATCTGAATCAGATCCCTAAATCTTTTCATAAAGCAATAGGTTTAAAATGTGGAAGGGAATTTCAGCAGTTTAACTTTTAGTAATACTAGGCCTGATGGCATCCATAGTTGCAGAAGAGAAAATTCTTGCCTAAGGTTCACAAAGCAAGAAATTATTTCAGGCATGACAGGTATTGGTCTCTTTCTTTAATTATGGTCTCTGTAAGAGAGAGTGAGTAAAGGGTAAGAGTTCTTAGGAGCATGGCTAAAATAATTGTTTTGTCAAAAATCAGTGATTAAAGCAGTGTTGATTTTGAACAAAGATCCTTTATTTTTTATGATGGGATGATCTTGCCACTTATTTTTACGATGTAGTCAAGGTTGTGATTGTTTCCATCTTCTACTTTATAACTAGATCCCTAATTCCCATTATGAACCTGCCACGGCTAAATTATGCTTTGATTTATGCAAAAAATTGAAAAGAATTGACTTGTGGAACTCTCATAGGAAGACAAGAGTTTCTGTCATGAAGTTTCTCTTTCTTAATGTCCTCAGCATTTTTTCTCTTCACTAATTTTTGATCATTAAAGTGTCACTTGGGAATCTGGAGATCAGCTGGTTGCAAAAGTGCTTAAATTCCCTAAGCATTTTAGATTAAGTTTCTATTCAGGACAAATTATGCTGAAAGTTATAGCCTGAAGAGTCCTAAGCAAAGAAAAACCTTTAGACAACTGATGCCTTGTTGCATTTTGCCTGTGTGGTGCACAAACAAGCATGTTTGTAACAGTAGTGCAGAAATTAATCAGAATAAGAATTCACGAACAGTTTGCTCAATTGATAATTAGTTGAGCTGTGTAAGCAGATATTTAAGGCATACACAGGAGATGAAATATCTGGTGATTATTAACAACTTTAAAGGTTTGAGTTCTTCAGCTTTGTCCTTTCAGTACAGATAGGGGATACATCTATTCGCAGTTCAGTAACTGTGAAAAAAAACAATAAATGCTATCGTATGGAAATATGAAAAAGCAAGGTCATACAGCGTAGGACTCACCTTCCTAATTACTAGTGTCTAGTCCATAGGTGCACAATTTTCAGTTTAAACGAATGTTACACAACCCATTTAGATGGAACTGAAATTCTTTTGGAAAGCTACCACCACGAATATGGAAAAAGTATGTAATATATACCTCTGTTATACGCAAACACACGTTCATATTTAAAAACGTAATACAACATGTACTAAGCAAAGCACTTCATAAAATTGAATACAAATATCACCTGAAACTCAAATATATTTTTTGTTTATGCTCTGATACACCCTTCTTTTTATTTTCTCCTTTGATTTTTTTCATAGTAATTGAACTACAAAGCCATTAAAATAGGAACTTACAATGGAAACAGTTACAGATCCTTAAATATAGTAGAGTGAAAAGTAAAACTGTAATAAGAACCTGTCAAAACTGGAAATGGAGTCTGAGAGACCAGAAGAATATAAACATATCCATTTCTATTTTTTTGAACTATGATATTTTTAGATTTAATTCCACTTAAGTGCTCTATGTGTTTCTCCTAATTGCATAGCAAAATTGACAGATGAAATATCTAGGCATACAGGACAATTATTTCTGTAGTCCCAAGATTTCAGTATTGACCCGAAAGTAGGTAAAATGCAATAGTCTCTGCCTAACAACACTGTAGCAATCCTGTGTCAGTATTTGGAATTTAATATGCGATCTCTTTCTTCTCTTTCCTTTCTCTGACTTCTTTCACAACTGCTGAGCATCAGAGAAATGTAACTGAAATGGTGCAAAGTTAAACAAAGGCAAAACGCCACCAGTCTCAGTTCACTCCCTGGTGTACCACGTTACACACTGCTTGTACAGTTTGTCCCCTCTCGTGGATCTATTCTTCATTTATTCTTCACTTATTTATTTAGTACTTACAGACCATGTTTCTCAATGGGTACTTTTAGTGTTTTCCCGTTCTTCATAGGTCAATGGGTGGCTTGAAATCTTATATCTAAATGACTATGAAGACAGAATTTCTTCATTAATGTTTCTCCCTGGTTTTAATGCCTGATAACTCCACAAATATTCATGTCTCCCTATTATGAGTATCTACTAATATCATTTGTGATATTTAAAGACTATTAGAGGACTTGCTATTAATGTCCAGTACTTTGTTGTTCAATGTATTCCTTTTACAGGCTTCTCTACGGCTGCAAATCCGTCCCAGTGACCTCAGCTGAGGCACAAAGTAAAAGAAAACATGTCAACTAGATAGTAATTTTGCTACATGACAATATGCAATGGGCAAGTTTTCTACAAGTAAACGATCTCTCTATTGTATGAATTTTGGCAGCCAACAGGTCGGGGAAATCTGAATGGAGAGTTTCATGTGCGATGGAAGAAGCGTTGATATTGATTTACTACCTGGTCACATTTACTATAGATCAGAGCCTCCCCGCCGATTGACACACCAATCACCTGATACACATACTGATGGGAGGAAGCAAGCAGACAGAGCCAGGCTCTTCTCAGTTGTGCCCAGTGACAAGACAAGAGGCAATGGGCACAAACTGTAATACAGACATTGAAATTTAAACATAAGAATATATTTCTTTATTACTGTAGAGTTGATTAACTGGAACAGGAACAAGTTTCCCAGATAGGTTGTTGTGTCTCAGTCCTTGGAGGTGCTCAAAATCTGTCTAGACATGACCTTAGGCAACCTGTCCTAGCTGATTCTTCTCTGATTAGGAAGATAGGACCAGCTGGTCCTTGTCACTGACCTGAGGTCCTTGTCACTTCCAGCTGTTCTGTGATTCCTCGATACAGTTCAAAGAAAAGGGAAAAAAAATTTTTGCCTGCTTGCAACCACTCAAAATACTACTGTGTTGTCTACTACAGGAACAGTGATGTTGAAGTTTGTGTCCTGGCAAAACACAGGTCAGGCTTTCATAGAGAATTTTATACAGTTTAAATGCAAAGCTTAAACATTCAAAAGTTTTCTTCTCCTTGTCTGCAGATCTTCTTCAAACAGAAGTGGGACATAGGAAAGGAATTGCTCCGTAGGAAAAGTGACTGAAATCAGTACTGGCAGTCAGAGTATCGTTAATATTTACTTTTCTCACAGAAATGCTTAATATATTTTGATCCTCACGCAAAGTTAACCTTGAGCCTAGCTGGAGAATATGAGCAATTATCACAGTATTGTAAGGTTGGAAGAGACCTTTGAGATCATCGAGTCCAACCTATGGCCCAACACCTACACCTACTACCTACACCTACTCCTACTTGTCAGTTACACCATGGCACTAAGTGCCTCATCCAAATTCTCTTTGAACACCTCCAGGGATGGTGACTCCACCACCTCCCTAGGCAGAGCATTCCAATGAACAATCACCCTCTCAGTGAAGAACTTCTTCCTAATGTCAAGCCTAAACCTCCCCTGGCGAAGCTTGAGACCGTGTCCATTATACAATGGCCACAGAGAGATCGGAACTGTTTTCTGCTCATGGTGATCTACTGTGAATTTCACCTTCAGAGATTTGTTAATGCTTTTCTGCAAAGCTCGTTCTGTCACCTTTGAAGGTAAAAGCTTAGACTGTGCCATATGGAAAACAATTAATACACAGAAATATGTTATCAATGCATGCTTACATTTTTAAACATCACTGTATTTAGATCTTTATAGCTTAAATATTAATCTGCACAGAAATAGAAATATTCAAGAAACACTGATAAAATAAGCATTATTATTTGAGAAGATTCAAACCAAAATGGAACAAACGTAAAAAAACCAGGACAATTTGCAGTGTAAAAATTCTGCTTCCTCAATTATACAATTTTTGGTTAAATTGTGGTATTTTTTTTTTTTTATTTCTTAGAAGTCTGAGTGGCGAAGAAAAAATAAGAGCTGAAAAAAACTCTGCACTGCTAGAGTGCTTTTGAATAATTTTATTTTAATAATAATTAATGGATATGTAATGGAAATAATGAGCTTGAGTGAAAATTCAATATAAGTTTAATGAGAAGAATATTTTAGATGTAGAAGAAAAAGGGAAAAAAAAGGCAGATAAGTAGAGGCTTATAATGCTTTTTAATATCTACGACTCCTCAAGCATGACTGCTTAAACAGTCACTACTGCGGGGCAAACTAGACAAGAAAGGTAGGTGACTTTTAAAATGTAATGGAACACAGGTTACAGCTCATGGAATAATGGCTCAGGAAATTTGGTGCAGTAGTAAGCCATTAGAAAATACCTGCAATTTACAGAAGCCTGAACACAGGAACTGAATGAATTTATAAAAATTCTGTTTATTATTATTAAATTATTGAATTCTAGACACTTTTGATTTATACTGACGTTAGTGACAGCACATTCCAGTCTGTTTTACTGTGTTATGATGCTTACTGTCTCCATAAAGTAATATTTAATACGATTTTCATTGCTTCTTAGCTTGATACATAAGTTTAAACAAGATGTTTAATTAGAAATAGGCTTTTCACTGGCTTCCTGATATAAATAAATCTGTGTTTAGGTTCTGTGTAGCAGCTACTGCTAAAATAATAAATGAGGGTTTAATTACAGATTAGAAAATATAGAATTGGAAATCAATAATTTTTACTGTGAAGTTTCAGAAACTTCACAAAAATTACGTTGATAACAATACTGTTGTCCAAGAGCCTAATTCTTCCTATTTAGGACCTATATCAAACTTCCAAACAAATTTTAGTATTTTATTATAAATCAGAGGGTAAACTTATTTTATCAGACTGGGATCCAAATATAATCCACTTTTCTATAAATTAAAAAATACTTATGAACTACAACAATCAAATGGTTTCTGTGAATCTCAATGTTCAAATTAATAACCAGAGTATACATTACTGACTGTCAAAAATTAGTCATCTATGAGACAATAAAGTCCAGAGACAAATGGTTATTAAAGATAATGAGCAATTTTAATTATTGTGAGATGACTAATGAAAATATGAAGCTTAAATATGTTTGCCTAGCTACACAACTCCCATTGCTGTAGTGCTTACTTGTGTTCTAGTTTCAAAATAGATGTATAATAACAGGGGGTTTTCCCTACTTTTCACTTTTAGGTGCAAATACTGAGGAACTTATGTTTGTTTGAATGTTTTAACGACTCACTGAGATAATGATACGTGAAAGAGGTTCCAATTTTACATGTAGTTCCTTTCAAATGCCGATAGGGATCATAAAACGTCCTGTGTCAGTAAGCTTCACAGACTGCCTTGTTCATTGGAAGTTTTAATCTTCTGCATAGTAGAACTCTAATACCATATAGTTTATTTCATTAAAATGTGGCGTTTTCAGTAGCTCTTGATCTTTACATCTAGTAATAGAATGAATTGTGAATACTTGGGAATCTTTACTAAATATTTATGTTGCTATAGGAATAATTTTATCAAATTTAAAACATTTATGAGATTGTATCACTTAGAAGTATACTTTTTGTCAGCAAATATTTGTGAATATCCTGTTATTTTGCTATTATAAACTTGCAACTCATTCAAATCCCAGCTTAAAAGAGCTCTTATAATATACAGATGCTTTCCAAGTGGAATGAAATGACCTTTCTTTTCTAAAATCATAATAGCCTTCCCTATCCCCTCTTCAAACAGACTCTATAATTGTTTAAATCATACTGGACATAGAGGCAGAATTGAGTTTCATTAAAACTATTACCTTCACCTTCCTATAAACAGTAGGTGCAGGGAAACTGCTCGGAATGACAAAAGATAGACCCTGAAGAGCTGAATAAAAATAAGATGAACACAACTCAAGCCTTTCAAAACTTTGAAATAGTTCTATCAGCTTCTTATTTTCCGTGTTTCATCATTTCCTGTTACAGCCTTTGTCAAAATAAACAAATATCAAAATATAGCTCCAGATCTTATTTTTATGAGTTAGGCTATGTTTGGACATCAAATAATTACCAAAATACTGGAAAGTAAGACTGGTTTTGGATTAAAATGTGATTTACAGCTGGTGATCAGAGTAACCATAGTGGACATGAAAGGAAAAGGTCATGTAGTGAAAACAGTTAATTGTGCAGCTACAGCACAGACGCATCAGTCTCAGAACATTTGATTTTATCGGCGTCATTGTAATATCATTCTATCATATCTTGTCAACGTGCACAATAAAGCTCAGACCTGTTAGTAAAAGGTTGTGTATGATACTGTTTCGCTCCCTCCCCTCAAAGAGCCGCTATGGCATGAGAGGTTATCCATTTTTCCTTCTCAGAACGAAACATGAGATGAAAATACAACTCACTTGAATGAAATATCTTTTGCCGCTAACGAGGACACCTGCACTTTACTGCTTTCATCAGTATTGCACAATTAAACAGGAAAACCTTGCTTTTATCTGTTTGACTAATGTCATAGAAGTCAGTTTAAGTGGTTCATTCACAGACATTATGAGAAAGAAGATAACATTGCTCTGTGTATTTAAACAACATGTGCAGGGTGGCAAAACTATTACAGTGTACGGTCATGCAATCTTGTAAAGGGCAATTACAGCTGGCATTTAACCTGCAGTGATTAAACTAAGTTTAACATACAGAGCTGGACAGAACTTGTTTAATCAAACATATTCTGTTAAACAGATGTGCTGCCGACTACAGATATCACTTGTATAATTAAATCCTAAAATGAAATAGCACTTTTTTTCCCAGAGAATCATTTTGAAGCTATTCTTAGACTACCATTGTAATCAAGCTCCAAAACTGCCTTATTAAAATTATTTCAAATGAATAAGCACATTTGATATTTTATATGGTCCCGACTACTTCAGCCTTTATGCTTTTAATATCATTATACACTACATTTGGAGTATCTCTACACTGTAACTGAAGTATTTTTGATACGAGTAACAGAAAATAGAGAGAACCCTCCCCCCCAATAACTTTTCATCTGTCGGCATCTCCAAACAATTTTAAAGTCACTACTGTCAGACAAATCAGCTTGACAAAATAATTGTCACACCCACGCTAACATATGCACGTTCTTGTCACTTGTTATATTTTCATATCATATCGCAGAATCAAGCATGCAAAAACAATATTAAGTTTACCAGACAGGCTTCTGACCTCTTACTCTCCCTTAACAGTTTGTCTCCTTTTTTCCAAGTGATTGTTGGTTTTGGAGAGGCTTGTGGCTTGCACTCAATGACAACTTCTTGGCCCTTGGTAATAATTATTGTTTTCCTCATTTGATTTAGTGGGAAAGTGGGAGCTGAAGCTGTTAAAAAGAAGTAAGTTAACTTTATAGAGAACTATCAGATCTTCCCATTGCATTACTAATAGAAGACTTGAATTTGGGGATAGAATCTCCATTTTTTGGCTTGGAAAGTATTATCCTTCAGATGGAATTTTAAAAAATATTTGAAATAAGCAGTCAAAACCATATGGTAGGTCTATAAATTAATGCAGTTATGAGCTAGTGAGTTTTCCCTCATATCAACATATGAAATGATAGTTGTTCTCAAGAAATCTCGTTTGTGGTGTTTCTGAGACTAGTTTTGCAAAACCAAAGCCCTCCTTGAAACTATCTCAGGTATGCACATAGGAACCTATTGAACTCCATTACCTCCAATATGTAGGAATTTTCTACCATTATACTCAGTAATTTTCATACCAGGGCTATTTATAAGGACAATTTAATCTGTTCTTCTCCCTTTAATAATCCAGAAAATTAAACAGAACTGCTTCTTTAATGCAACATTATGGTTAAAATTTAACAAGGGTACAATTTCACAAGCGACAAAATGAAAGGCTGGGTTTACTGCAGCAACATATAATGGCCACTTTCTGTATTAGAGAACATCGAAAAGTGTATGAGTACCTGATATAATGGGTATACCTATTTTATAATAGACATAAAAAACAGAGCAAAAGAACTTTGTAACCAACAGGGATCTCTTTGCTGACTGAATCAAAAATGACAAAGGGAAGTGATTAAAAGAGAGCAGCCACTGACTGTGGTTTTAATTTTTAGCTAAACAGAAATATTTGGAAGAGTTATCAGTGAAATTCTAATGTTGGCCAGATAAGAAATAGTGGAAATGTACTAGATAGGTTATTCTTCACAAGAACCAAATCTTAGCTCAAAAGTAGTATATTATTTCAGTAAATTTAACATTACTATTCGTTTGACTGGAAGTTTACAAGAATGATTACCAGGTGCAGATTTTCAAATTCATAAGGTCTGAGCAGTGCAGAGATCTTTAATTGCTGGTACGGCCATTGAGTTACTTTGAAGGACACCTGCCTTCCAGCTATACCACGCCCTGATAAAGAAGACCTGTCTCTCCTAACCCTGAGGAAGTCCTCTTATCACTATTGTCCCATTGTGTGTTACCACAGTTCGCTTTAAGGAAAACTAGAGTGTTGGAAAGACATGCCTCAAGTTGTTCATCATTAATTTTCCACTTCAATTTCTAATAATGAAATTTTAATTATAATTCTGCTTAAAAATATGAAGTGTATTTGCTTTAGTATAGGATGATATTAGCACGTAATTTCTAGTTTTCAATCAGTTTTGGTGTCTTCACAGGAAATTTTGATACCTTTAAAACTAAGGTCATACTTAAATACCTTTGAATAATGGTCTTGGTTGAAATAATAATTTAATTTTAACAGAGACTAAAATATATTTACTTTCTCTAAGTCATTTCTCCTGCAATTCTCTTTAAAGGAGTAAAAAATATTTTTTAATATATTTGAAATGAAATAGTCTTATATAAGAAACAGTTCCAAAATGTAACTGAGTCAGTGATTTGTAAAAGAAAAATTTCAGTCAACAGGACCTGTACTCTCTTGAACAACAAGAGAACCACTCACACATGAATAAGAAGAGGAAAAAGGAGCCCACTTTTATCTGCTCTGTTAAGTTTTGACTGGCAGAAGATGTTCCTTATAACAGATGAAGAACAAATAAAATTATCAAAATTATGAAAGAGAAAAAAAGGAACAGCCTGTTCTTTTTTGATAATACTCACCTAAAATCTTCAGCTCGGCACTGGCATAAATGCTGCCATACTTATTTTCTGCTAAGCACTGATACATTCCAGCATCTGAGAGATTTACACTCTGGATCATCAGAACACCATTAATTGTCTCAATCCTGCTCTGTAATGGAAAAAAAAAAAATCTATAATAGCAAAAAGGCACTGGAAATTTGCCATGCTATTAGCTTAAGGCAAAGGGACAAAAGACATCATTAAGCTAAACTAAAACAGCTCAGCAAATTTCCTTAGGTTCACATTTTCTTGTTACATAAGGAATGACTAGAATAAGGCAGATGGGGAGGAGAGAAAAAAATAAAAAAAAAAATATTTAAAGTTAAATATTTATCAGAGCAAGTTCCCTAAGACTTGCTTTTGGCTATTTTGCTTGTTTATCTGCTATTACACTCCTATTATTTTTTTATTAATTCATCCTGGGACCTTTAATGAGGAAAGAAGTCAGTTGCAGAGATAACATATCTGATCATCTTCACATCTCCAGCAAATGTTTGGTTTCAGTCATGGTACTATTTTCCTAAAAGTAGATATAAAAGATTGCTTGTATGAGTAAGAATGAAAGGGTCTAATCACCTTAATCATTAGTGAAAATTTCTTATTTGAAAGTTCCACTGGTAGGAAATGATTACCACAGCTGGAAGAGAAGGAGTATTAACAACAGCTTATGGAGATGTGTACTTCCTGGAGCTGTATAATGAATAATTTGAACTGCTCTGAAACAGCTCCAAGTTTCATTACAGTTGTTGTAGGTTTAATTAAAAATTGATAAAGAACAGTGTGTTTGAGAATGCAGAGGAAACTGTGAAAAAAAGTTTTCTGTACTGTAAGCATCCAGTTTGAACTGAAATTTAATTTGACATTTCAGATCCTGGTGCAGCTAATGGTTTGGAAAATCAGAAAACCAAAAAGTACAGATATTTAAATTGCTTCAGTCTCAGGACTAATAGCTCCAACTCAAAAGGCAAAAATGGATAAAGTAAAGGCATATAACCTTATTTTCAATGCCTCACAGCTTCAAAAGTAAACTGTGTTTATATTTCCTTTTTCATTGTTTGCATAATTGGATGATGTTCACAGATATAAGCGACATTCACTGAAAAGGAAGACATTACATTCTTTATATTCATAAATCCATTCTGTGAATTCATTTACAAATAGAGACATTTCCTCCAAGAACTGAACAGCTTTATTTTAATCTGGAATAATGCATGAAATAAATTTACCAAACTTTTCTGTACTCTGGATAATTTGAGGTTATAAAAATGGAAAGGTGCTAAGTAAACCCCACATGATGTGGGCTGATGTGTTGATGATTCAGTGAGAGAAACAGGACTGAATGAAATAAAAGGCAGGCTGTGCTATCAGTGGCCCTTTAAAAAGCTGAGAATTTTAGCTAGATCTAATTCTAAAATGTATCATCTTATTGTAGTTAAGAACTTTCCATTCTAGGAGTCTTACGTGGAGCATTTTAATAGTCTTAGTGTTGAGTTCTGTTACCTGCAGAGAATTAATGGTGTTGGAAACCAATGAAAATGTAATAATTGTGTCTCTTAGACTGGCCTGCTCGTGTTTTTAAAAGTATGAGTATATACAAACAAAATGAAGTAAATAACATAACATTGGGTGAAGTATAATGGAATCTGAGCAAACGCAGCATTTCTGGGAGTTGCTGCTATGTTTTTATATAGAAAAAAAAGAAGATACAAATAGCATAATACCCCTATCTAAAAGAAAAGAAGAACAGACATAGTGGAGGTTGCTTTGATGTACACTATAGCACGGTGACAGATGCTGTGACAGACACAGTTCAGAAGGTCCCAGTTCTCAAATATTTCTAAACTACAGGGAATTACTGATGAATATAATTTTACATTGAGACGTTTCGAGGGCACTTGCATAGAAAACCTGTACTAACACATAAGAAACTGACATACAAGAAACTAACACATAAGAAACTTACACAGAAAACAGTCATTTCTGAAATATTTTTCATGGCTTTCTTTAGCTAACTTTATCTGATTGAAAGCAGAAACATGCAACATACTGGTAACTCCATGTCTAATGTACCTGTGGCCAGAGTGGAACTCCATTTTTCAACCAACGGTACGTGGGCCTTGGCTTTCCAGTGGCTTTACATTCCCATCGGAGCTGATCTCCACTGTCTAATTGTGTATCGTTAAGTTTCTCCACCCAATGTGGGTAGGCTGCAAGAAAAAATACCGTGCTATTTACAAAGCATATAAATTGGAAAGTCTCTGCTAAAGACCTGATCAATTAAAAGGCTTTGCAAAGCTTAATTTAGTCTGAGAAAGAAGCACATTTAAACGAACAATTCAACCCAAAATATAAAGTAATGAAATTAACAAAACTACATAAGTTTAAAGGAAATGCTGTAATGGCACCAAGCTGTGAGCAATACCATGACCAGTAATAGAAATCTTCCTGATCTAATAAAATCCAACGGATTAACTTACAACACTATGTACTAATGTATTCATTATTACTGAATTTAAGAACATGTGCTTCATCGCCACAATAGAATATTTAGGGACTTCTCAAGACCTAAGATATTTAAATTTAGCTAAGGAGGTCAATTACCATGGAGTATTCAATGTAGTTTTCCCAGTTTACTAGATAATCATGATTTATTTAGCTAAGAAATACTAGGCATTTGGTGAGGTATTTGCACATATTTTTGGTAAAATGTCTTGGGTTTAGTTCATAATTCAAGGAAGAAAATTCTTGTGATGTTTTAAGCACAGAACCCATGAGATTTTCAGCATTCATCAAGAACATAAATTATACTCTTAAATCAGTCTTTTTTTAAAGGTAGACAGTCGTTACGTGTATATGTGATCATTTGTACCTACATTTCATGGAATAATCTCTAAAAAAAAAAAGATTTTTTTTTTTTTCAGAGAAGTAGATCTTTAAAGTAACAGTCAATATATGTAGGATCTTATAATTTGAAAACTTTGTATGACTCAGAAACTGAGCATTAACATGCAGAAACAAAAATGTATGCTTAAAAGCTAGCTGTAGCCATATCATTTTGTATAGCAATGAGAATGAGGTACGAAATGGATTAACCTAATAGTAATTATTGAGGGAAGCTTATTTGTTTTGTTTGTGGGTTTTTGTTGTTGTTTGGGTTTAGTTTTTTCCAAATAATAGAGAATAAGCAACTAAAAGGTCTTCATTGCTAAAGGAATATAAAAATCTTCTGCTTGGTATGAATAGAAGTCCAGATCTGTCACAACAAAGTCTCTGCTTCAAATGTTGGATAATTGATAACGTACTGAAACATGAGGAAGCGAGCTTAAAAATAAATCTTTGAATCTAGCTGACGTTTGACAGGTCACCAATCAAAGACGTGAGAAGATATGAAAAGGCATGACAGGTGACTAACTGCTTCTAGCTTACAACTCATACATGGATGATAAAGAAGGTGAATGAGGTGTCCATCATTCCTAAGCAGAGAACAGTCTGCTTCAGAATCCCTGACCAGACACTGTCAGAAGCTGAAAACGTATCAGAAAAAGAATCACTCATTTCCTCTTTAGGAGAGGAAACTATACATAAGATTGACCCAATCTCACTTCCAAACCCAAGACCAAAAACATCTGCTCCCTTATGATTCTCATCAAAGTCAAGGCAATGCATGACATGCTCCATATGTGCTCCTCTGAGCTGAGTCACTTTATTCTTAATTTATATTTAGGCTTGACATTAGGAAGAAGTTCTTCACTGAGAGGGTGATTGGCCATTGGAATGCGCTGCCCAGGGAGGTGGTGGAGTCACCATCCCTGGAGGTGTTTAAGGAGAGATTGTATGAGGCACTTAGTGACATGGTGTAACTGACAAGTAGGAGTAGGTGTAGGTATTGGGTCATAGGTTGGATTCGAAGATCTCAAAGGTTTTTTCCAACCTTATGATACTGTGATACTGTGATATATCAAAGTTCCCATTAAATCCTCACAAGGAGTTTGTGGGAATTCCTGCTCACTTGTTGTCTATTAATTACCCTAAAAATATAATTTCATTGAGTTGTATAGTTATTGCTGTTGTTTTATTTTTGAGTGTTTTAGTATGCACAAAGAAAGCAAGCTGAGAAGCAAATGTTTCTTTTGAAAATGATTATGCTAATATGATTTTGGAAGATGACACAGTTAAATGTGTAAATAAAAATTCCTAAAAATTAGCCATATGCTAAACATGCCATAAAATCATGCAGTTTCGAGGAGGTGTGAAGCTGTTCCTATTTATATTTCAATCTCTTTATTATTTTGCTCTTCAGAAAATTCTATTATATGACCCAAAGCATATCTAGTCTCATTTTTCTATGTTGAATTTGATCTTATCATGAACCAGAATGTCCAGAATTAGAGTGTGCACCTGTTCACAGTGAAATAAAACTGTCTTCACAAGCCTGGATGCAGAGGTGTTCCCTCAGCACACAACTGCCACTCGCTGCTCTCTGGCAGTGCTGGTCTTGGTAGCATAGACATGGCACGGCATGGTTCCTCCAGAACCACAGACTTGCAGATCGCAGTGGTACAATTAGTTGGTATTAACAGCTGCCTTTCCTTACTTGGGATATTTCTACCCTAATTTTTTTAAATGGCCTTTAGATTCATAATTTTCAAACTGTTGAACTTGTCATCAGCTAAGGCAATGACTCAGATTCCCACTCGGTTGGGAACAAGGTAGCAACGCGATAGACAGATGTAGCTGGAATAAAGCTAAATGCATGATTGGGATAAATATTTTCATGGCTTTTTTTTTTTTTTGCTTCCTTTCCTTTCTCTCTGTACTTACTTTGCCATGGAGAGTTCTCTCTTTGCTCATAAGCAAGGGTAACTCTATAACATCATAACAATTGTTCTTAAATCCTGTCGATAATTTAAAAAGTGAAACCCTTAACTGGATATAAAACCTCTGACTCAACACATTTTTTTTCTCTTATTTCTAATAAAAATATATTAACATCTTCCTGATATACATTTTGGTTAATAAAATTTCATTCCATAATTGCATTTAAATTTAATTAGAAAATATAAGGTCTAAGAAGCATTTAAACACATTTCAAAAGTAACACATTCTTTTTTCTTTTTATAAATGCAACACTCTTCTTGGTGAAAATAGAGTGTTTGTCTGGGTTTTTATCTGTCCAGAAAAGAATTTTGGTGTGAACGTAAGAATGGAAGAATGTGGTTTTTTATTCAGTAGTCTCTATGGATATTGTGCCATAGCTTTATATGGTGCTCCTGGGATTTTAAATCACCATCCAATCCCTGATTTATTTTATAATGCTTTTCTGCACTTGTTTATTCAAGGATGTCAAAATATTTTACAAACACAAATTGGCAATAAATCTGCAAGCTTACAGGCCAGTTTTTATATCCTCTGTGCAAAATGAAATTCAGAAGAAGAAAACTGCCTACTTTTTCATTTTTTTAAGCAACTTTTTGACTAAAAGCAAATTAGGACAAAATTTTGCATAAACAAATGACTTTAAATAGTGAACTAAAATGTGAATGGGATGAAAAAAAAATAATTTCTGAACATGAGGCCAACTGGGAAGTGTGCAGGAGGAGAAGAAAATTTTAACTGAGAGTAAAATTCTGACCACAGAAGTCCACTCCTTTCTAGCCAGTTTTGCTACCTATACATGGGGATATCCTGTATTGGCACCAGAACGTTTCGTTCCATCCAGTGTCTATAAGGAAGTTATTGAAATTTTTTTTTTAAATAAGGATGGCATGTTACACTGCATTACAGAATACTCCTGCCCTCAGCTACAGTGCCACCATGTTACAGCAAATCTCCTTTCATGCTGTGGCAGCACTGCTGCTCACGGGGCATTGTTGTGAGAAGGATCAGGGACAAATCCAGTCAAAAGAAAAATAATCAAAAGTATGTTTTTTGTGGTCTTGTTCACATCACAGTATCACAGTATCACAGTATTGTAAGGTTGGAAGAGACCTTTGAGATCATCGAGTCCAACCTATGGCCCAACACCTACACCTACTACCTACACCTACTCCTACTTGTCAACTACACCATGGCACTAAGTGCCTCATCCAAATTCTCTTTGAACACCTCCAGGGATGGTGACTCCACCACCTCCCTAGGCAGAGCATTCCAGTGAACAATTACCCTCTCAGTGAAGAACTTCTTCCTAATGTCAAGCCTCTCCAACCTCTGCTGAACTGGCACTAGTGAGTAGGCAGCACAGAAGCAAACCTAAAAGGTTCAGCATGAGAGGAACAGAAATTGCACAAACCAGTGCTTACCATTGGGAAATTGCTGCTACGTTCGGACTAGTGGAGGAACTGTGACTAAGAAAGAGTAATGCCCAATTTCTCCACATAATTTTTAACTTATGTGCTCTCTTCTATTAATCAATTTGAACTTGAATAATATTTAATGGAAGCTACAAGATGAGCAGATCACTAGGCAAAACCTCAGACCTTTCAGAATAGGTGTCACAACATATGAGGATGTCTTGAAATATCAATATTATGTTTTGAATGTCTTTGTCACATGTGCAGCTGAATTTACACTGAATGCTGAGTCTATAACAATCTGAAATTGTCAGCATTCAAAATACAACTTTCTGAACAACATCCAAATTGTCAGTTGCATCAGGCAGTCATGATATGTCTGGATTGCAGAATCAGGTAAGAAATGAAAAATCACCAGTTTGTGATTAAATGTGACCAGACAGGCAGACTGGGTATCCTGGGCTTTCTGCAAAAATCTCAGTGCTGACCTACATGAAGCAGATTCAAACAGACAGCAAGTGAGTTCCTACAGAGATATGTAAATTGTGAGACAGCAGTATGACACAGCTGCTCCTACAGCCTGCTCTGAAAATTTACAAGGACCCCCTGATAAGGAATGATGGCCCACAGCTGAATTTCTGAGCCAAAATAATTGCAATCTCCTGCAGGAATAGGTTGTCAGTGAAAAGACAATGAGCTTTAAGGTAAATAATTCATGTTGACTGGGTTTTTTGAGTTAGAGGTACAACAAGAAACGTTTTTTCAAGTGTTGCCCCCAAATCCTGCCATACCAATTGTCAACAATAAAAGCCGAGAATATTGTGCAGTAACATTTGGCTAAACTTTGTGCTGCTAAAAAACTTCTTACCCACAACCTCTTACACCCCTGGAAAAAGATATTAAGTTTTATAAGCCAATGAGACACTAATGCTCTCTTCAGGAGCACTGAAGATTGTGAGAGGCTCACTGGGGAGTCTTTCATCTCGAGGCCAAGAAAAGGCACTTGCAGGGGGCCAGTTACAGCCTGTGCCCCTTGTTCTGCTGTACTGGTGATCACTGCTGGTCTCCTCCATCTGGAAGTCCTCTATTTGCTGCACTGAACTCACTCCCTGCTATTGGAGAAAGATGAAACTCGACTTGGATCTGATTCTGTCTTATCTTAAGATAGTCTAAGGCATAATAATGCACTTAAGAGAGACTTAATAGTAGTCTCACACATCTGTTAATCACAAGAATAAGGCAATCTGAAGTGGATCTCCTTTCTATAAAGTTAAAGCAGCTATTCTAATTTAAGCTGCCAAAAATGCCAATTAGCACAAATCAGTAAAGCCAGTGACTGTAAAAAATATAATTTTGACATTGGTGTAGAACTAAAAAGTCATTTGTATCTGGACAGAGTAGAGCAAAACTGATATAGAAAATATTTTATATGGAATCATTGATTTAAGTATCTCTGCTCAAAATAAAATTGTGTCCAGGCTAATGAGAGAGGCAGAGTTGTGTAAAACACTGCATCCTATTTGCTGTAATTTTACCTCCCAGGCCTGCAGTATGGTCTTGAGGAAGTAATTTAATTTTCTACACCCTTCTGAAAGAAGGAGGCAGAGGTAATTGTAACTCCTTCATAAGGTGCTTTGGTATCTGATAGTTTCACAGCTCTAGAAAACAGCTAGTATGTGAATGAGCTGGGGTAGACTTTTATAACTCAAATTAATTTTTGTTTTTAAACTTCAAACATTTTAAGAAATGTTGTCGAAAAAGGCCAGGCATGCTGCTACATGTCCTTGGCCACCAGGATCCTAGAAGGAGCTGCTATATTTTCCTGGAAGTAACTGACAGTAAGCCTTTGTAATACCAGAGAAATATCACTGGAGTATTGGCAAAGTAGGAGGCATTAAGTAGTTCCTCAACTTTGCTGTTTTCAGTAAAAGAAAAAAGATACAACCTTTGTTGCAAATGCAGTATGGATGGCACATCCAAAAGAAAGGGTGTAAACTTCTGCAATCACTTCTTTTTTCCAGCATATACCAAAAAAAATTGAAGACAAAAACCTGTCTTGGCTCTAGATGGATGAGAATGAAAAGCAAGGAGAGATACACTTACACCAAAACCAAAGAAGCTAAGATAAAGGCATTGGAAAGTTGGAGGAGACAGGAAAATTGATTATGAACTTGGATATATTGACATATGTGGAAAATAAACTAAATATGTGATTCCACTCTACAGTTATTTGATGAAGGTGTCTAACAAAGCCAGAGAACTATGTATAGTTAGTGGTAGGGAGAAAACACCAGGAGCCATGGGCTCAAATCAAGAAGTGAAAAAAAAATGATTAACAGGACAGTCTCCTTCTTAAAGGCTTCTATTAACCTGAGAACTTGTCTAAACTGCAGCGGTTGGAATTCCACTGACTGCAATATTTGAAGACAGAAAAAATTTCAGAGTCTGAAAGATTTGTTGTGTGACCTCTTGCAGTACGTGTCTCCTGCTACTATTTAAATTTGTAGGATTTGTGGAAAGTTAGCAAGTGATACAGCTTTAATTGGTATGAAGGAGGTAGGACTCAAGCTTATATTCAACATAAGGAAAACTTTGACTTTTAAATATTCAGGGCATGTCTTACCTGAACTTTTGTTTCTAGCCTCTAGGATGCAGTAACAATGTTAAATAAAACTTATAATTTTGACTAAATATTTTTAATTTCGTGGGGTTTTTTTAATGTGATACATGATTCATTTTTTTTTAAATGCTCACTCAAAAACTTTTAGAATGACCAATGATTGAGAGAAAATGTTCAGCACTTTCTGAAAATCAGAACCTTCCTAAATAGTTCATGCTTGACAGAGAATATATACAGAAAGAGAAGACCTTCTCCAGCTCTGATTCTTGTACAGTGAACTTGAGAAAACTCAGTATCCAGGCATAGCGAGGGTGAAAGATTAATAAAAATGTGTTAAAAATTCTAAGATGTTTCTAATATTGTTTTCTGATGGATACATCACGCTTAGGTTGCATGTCAGTGGTTTATATCATATCAGGAGAAAAAAATAGACTTCTAAATTATAGTAATACCCTTAAAATGAAAACAAAACAAAACCTCCATGAACTTCAAATATGAAATTGTATTTAAACCAGTTCTACAAGGGAGTCAACTTTATTTATATTTGAGATTTTAATGCCTTATTAAGGAAGAAAAACTCAACGCTAATTTTATTTCAGAATAAAAATATTTCATTTCTACTGACCTTAACATCCTTCATATGCAGTTAAAGCCCTAAGTGTGGACAAAGCCTTGCTGGACTCTACTGTGTGCAGTTACACTTACTGTACACTTGCAGTTGTCCCCTGAAGACATTTCTTCCACGAGAATTTTCAGCCTTGCATTCATACATCCCCGCGTCCTCTAGCTGTACATTAGGTATTTCAAGCATAGCTTGTGATTTTCTCAGACGGGCTTTACTTGGATTATGACCATTAACTTTCCTCCAAGAGATTGTTGGAACGGGGCTGAAATATTTAGTAAAATTACTATTAGCACTCTTCCACTATTGAGAATATACATTCTGTTATCTGGTAGTTTAAACACTTAATAATCTAAGTAGCAATAAAATATAACCACAATTAAGGTTCATATAATTCTTGATATACCTCACATTCTGCAGGGAATCTTTAAGAAATGGTTTGTTACATGGAATGTGTCTCTTTCATCCATAAGGGAGGCCAAATTTTTACTGAGACGAAATAAATAACTTGAAATACTCTCTCTAGAGCTTCTTTAGCACTCTGAGCTTTACTCTTCAACAACTACTCAAAAGGTAAAAGAAAATAAGTCCAAAACCCAGATTAATTTAGCAAATTCCAGCACTTTCCGCTTTTCTTGCAGTGAAACTGTGGTTCAGAAGATCAGTAAGAGATACGTCCATCCCGGTGAGGGATTTCAGTGCCATTGTATCTTGGATAAATTAAGCTGACCCTTGTTTTGGAGACCTTTTCTGTTGCGATATCCTTTAAGTTCCCAAACTGGCTGTAAAAGAAGTATGTATTAATGGCACTATCACTTCCGCCTCACAGCATTACATGCCAGCTCGCAGGAATGTAAGAGCTTTTCCTTGTAGCTTGTTATTCCATACAGGTCTGTGTGGAAACTGTGTTATTTACAGTCATACAGAGCGAAGAAATGGATTAAGTAGTTTTTGCACTTATTCAGGTTTCTATTTAGCCCAAACACATTGTGCACCCATTTGGCTTTTTGGTACAGATATACATTTGTTTAAATGTGGCAGTGGATACTTAAGGGTGAAGAAAAAAGAAAAGAAAAGAAGTGGAAAGAAAAGAAAGGAAAAGAAAAGAAAGAAAAGAAAGTGAAAAAAGAAGAAATGAAAAGAAAAAGAAGGAAAAGGAAAAGGAAAAGGAAAAGGAAAAGGAAAAGGAAAAGGAAAAGGAAAAGGAAAAGGAAAAGGAAAAGGAAAAGGAAAAGGAAAAGGAAAAGAAAAAGGAAAAAAAAAAGAGAAAAGAAAAAAAAAAAGAAAGAAAAGAAAGTGAAATTAGACGAAATGAAACGAAAAAGAAGGAAAAGGAAAAGGAAAAGGAAAAGGAAAAGGAAAAGGAAAAGGAAAAGGAAAAGGAAAAGGAAAAGGAAAAGGAAAAGGAAAAGGAAAAGGAAAAGGAAAGACCTGTAGTTACAAAATATTTGATTGTGAGCTGAAAACTAGACCACTTCAGGTATTCCAAAACAAGCTTGGAGGACATCAAAAAAGAAAACGTGGCTGTTCCATGATAATAATTTTTAAAAAAACATTTTGTGCTCATTTGAATTTCTTTCAAGTCTAAGCTTAGATATAAACACAGTAGGATCTCGTGGCAGTTTAGATGGGGAAAAGTACTTCGTAGCATAGATTCAAATTCAAGGCTTCTATTAATTTCTTCCATAATTTGCTAACTTCTATTTCCTGCAACTATGTGAAGATGCATTTAAAAAACACCTTTCTCTCAGTATTCAGAATGTCTAATTTGAGACTCAATCAACACAGACACAACAACCAATTATGGCTAAAGCTACAACTATTCTTCAGCCTGTTAAATTCAGGCTGTGTATTAATGCAGTGGCACTCAAAATTTGAGAGAAGATGCTTCAGATTCTAGTACTTTACAGAGATTCAGAACATTCCCAAGCTTTTAGATGGAAGTCAGAAGATTTCTCCAATCTTATCTCCAGAATGTCAGAATTCACTAAATTTCAATAAGCCTATTAACATAATACTTTCACAAATTTTGTTTCTTGGTCAACACATGGAACGGTATCCACTATTTATCTGAATATATCAGAAAGAGAAAATCATTCCCTTCTCAGTTTGCAGCATTGATTACTTAGTCTGGCAAAAGATATTTTATTTTGAGTGTGTGTGGTTTCTTCTCTGAGACATAGCCCCCGCAGTGTTCTTTATCATTGTCCCCCACAGAAGAAATACAGGTATGGAAATCAAATCCCCCCATTTTTTTTTTTTTCATTAGTAAATAAGACAGAGTGTTCTTGTTTTCTCCAACTCTCCAATAGCATACCTTTTTCTTTTTATAGATGTTTGTAGATCATATGATGGGTGTGGATCATATGAGGTCTTTATTTTTCCTACTGTATCGTAGAAGCTTGATACTTTGCTCATTATTAATCTTAAATTACTTTCTTGCTGACTGATTTCAGACCTAAGTGTCTTGTAGGGTTGGTTTCAATGCAAATTCTGTGCAGCTTGTATGAATCATATTGATGAAGTTTGATTTCTATTAGAAGTTATTTTACATACTTTAAATTAGAAGATTAAAAGAACTCTCCATTGTAATCTGACACAAGTACTTCAGCCTGTTAAATTCCAAATATGAAGAATAGGATATTGCTATCTCTGATGCATTTTTAAAGCTTACTGTCTTTAGCCCTACCACTTAC
The DNA here is from genome assembly GCA_013389885.1 of Geococcyx californianus. NCBI lineage: Eukaryota > Metazoa > Chordata > Aves > Cuculiformes > Neomorphidae > Geococcyx > Geococcyx californianus. The sequence goes on from VWPV01015237.1 coordinate 210,852, forward strand.
GATATTCTTTTCACATTCTTACATGTTTTCATTTGCTATATATTGTTATTTTTACATATTAGGAGTAGTACAAATAAAAATATTACTTTTTTCACATTTATTAGGTCTTGTATTTTATTTCTAATTGAACATTTCACTTTGATATTCAAATTTATACTCCTTCTTGAGTGACTTTCTGGATATTTTGTAGATCTTGTTGGTTTGGGTTCAGCTTTAAGTGTAAACTCCTCATATGCTTGTCCTTTTTCTATACAAAAAATAATTATATAACGATTGCTGGCTATAAAACAGCAACCACACCCATGTTTCCTTAATCATCAGATCCACAACACAGATCCAAGGTATGCCACCACTATATGCTGGTACATTATTACTAAGCAACTGCTGCCTTATGAAGGAGGTGAGCGTACAGGTACACTTTATTTGGCACCATAAGGACACCATGCTTGTTGCCCATTATTGCTTATTTGCTTTTCAGTTCTGCTGCCAGCAAAATCAGTGACAAAGATGCTTTTGTCCTGTCATCATGGAAGAAAACTGGTTCTGCTGAATAGAATAAATAAGTGCAATTTTTTCATAGTGCATATTCCTGCGAAACAATGAAGAGATTATAAACCATTAAATTTGTCTCATTTAGCTGTGATGACATTACTCTGAAATTCATGTGTTTAGAAATTTCCTTTAAATTGCATTTAACTATTTTTTAAAAAATTTGCTTTTGTGTGTGCTAGAGAAAGTAAATGTATATAACACAGGAAACTTGTTATCTAGATCATTAGGAAACATATTTTTAAAAAACTTACTTTTTTCTTAATTGCTGTGAGATAGTAAGTGGAGTTTTTCAAGGAGATAAAATTACTTTAGCTGTGTAGATTTTACGATTTCAAAGGAAAATAGTCTCAAACTACAAATCATTATTTGTAGGCAACTTGTAGTTCTATTTAATGAAGTTTCACATTTTCCTTGTGTAAGCTATAAGTGAGGTATTACATCTGAAATAAAAATACATTTAAACCTATTTCTTCTCTGTGACTTGTCTGAGAGTTAAAAGAAATAACAATATATATCCGAGTGAGGATATGAAAGGAAATTTTGTGACTGTTCCAGAAAATTCTTAAAATCTACTATAAAAGCTAACTAACATATAAACATATTGTTCATCTTTTAAAATGGTTGCCAGATTTTTTAAATACTAGAGAAATCACAGGAGTATCTCTAACATTAATATGAGTTTAATGTAATATGCATAATTGTTAAATCTTATTTTCATTATAATCCATTTTTATCTTGGTCTCAGCAGTCATCCATGGAAATATAATTTCCTTGTTTATTATAACTTAGCTCACTTTCAAGTCCTATGAGTACCTTCATTCAAGTTTCGATTGAGTTCAAAGATAAGATTTCTCGTCATTTTTGGATATAATCTGCTGCCTAGTGATGATAAATCTTAGCACCAAGAAAAAAGTCCTACTTGACTTCAGAAATACCATCATTGAACTTCTCAAGTCATTTGAACTAAAATAAAAGTTCTAAGAGGTCACTGGTGACTGTGACAGGTATTACTGTGGGTTTGCTTATTATACATTTGAAGAAAATATGATTTATAGTTTTACATTTACATCTAGAAGAGATTATAGGAGTCATTTTTCAATAGTATATTACCTGGGACAAGTGAATTTAATTTGCTGGGAATTCTTCACAAGTTCCATTAGAAATAAAAATGTTTTGAAGAAAATATGGAAAGCAATTTTATGCTTTTGGGCAATTTCATCTGAAAAATAATTTAATTAGGTATAAAAGCATACGTCTGTTTCAGGAGGTGGAAATGAGAGTAATGTCTGAATTTTGATATACTGTTTCCATGGATCTGAGCTCCTTATTTTTCAGCAATACCTTAAATAAGAATACACAGATTACTTTTTCTATTTTGGGTTCATACAAATAGATGCACACTTTTTTTTTGGAAATCTTTTACCTTCTTCTGTAATTTCAGTTCCTTTCCTCACTATTTCTCTTTACCATGCGTCGCAGTTCTGAGCAATGCCTTAAAAACCGTAGGTTCACATCATAATCTGAATGCCTATGCATTTAGGACTAGAGAAAAACTTTCTCCTTGTGCCTTCCAGTCTTGCAACTGTGTTAAATATCTTCTCTATTAAAGGACAGAAGTAAGCTCCGTTTCTAGCTCAGACATCCAGTGACTTTTGTTTTCTAGTCTCTGCATCACACTCTACCTCAGCTTGCAGCAGGGAAGAGTCCGAAATAAGTGGACACTTCTAAAATCTATGAAAGACATCAATAAATTGTCACCAACCTGTGACTTCAGAAAAGAATCTGAAGCAACTTGGAAAGCAAAATACACATATGACATCTGCTGTGTTAGCATGGAAGATAATACATGAAGAATCCACAAATTTAAATTAGGGGAGATAAATGCTTTGAAGGAGAAAATTTGCCTGAAATGATGATATTTTTTGCAGAAGTTGGTATGGATTCTCAGGGCCACAGGAGTATAGTAGCACTGTGTTTACTTGCCCTGTCTAAAACCATTTTATAACTGGGCTTATCTCATGTCATTTTTTTTCTGTTCCAATGTTTTTCCAGGCAGAATTTCTACAGCTGGTACATTAATCTAGGATTTCCTAACTCTGCTATGGAGTTGTGGCCAGTGTTACGTGTACAGATCAGTTCCAGAGGACTAGTTACAATGAGTCCAGGACTTCCAGAAACAACAGGTCTATCACCAATCATGACACAAATGATGGGGATTTGTTGTTTGGTGGAATTTTTTTCCCACTTTCCCTGTGCTGTATGGTAAAAATAATTCACTCTAAATTTTTGGATGTAAGTAGGAAGCATCTCGGCACAGTGATTTACAAGGAATCATTCTTCCTTTACTATGGTTGTGATATTTCAACATTATAAAACCTATGCAAGAACAAGTCCACTTAAAGAAAGGTAGAAATCAATCCAGCCTGAAAAATCAGAGCAAAATCCAATCCTGGTCTAACACCATATAACCTAAATTCTTATTCAGTATGAGCTAAAAATGACTTTTAGATTGATGTAAGACTTAGAAAGATTTATTTGACACAAAAAATATGTGCTATCAAAGGAAAAATATCCTGGAACTATTCCTGTCTTACATAAACAAACTCAGTTTAAAGATGCTGTATTCATGTTTAAAAAGGTCGCTTCCTCTCATCATAAGTTTATCTCCAAAGGACAACCCTACTTATAATAGAATCATAGAATCATAGAACCATAGAATATTGACAAATGCTGTTCTACTGAGAGTGTTCATTTACCTCTTGGGACTGTTTTCTTAATCTTTAAGAGTGTCTTCCATAGCTTCTATGTTTGGCATCTGATAGAACTAAAATTATTTTTTTCCTGAAATGAGCAGTGGTATGAATGTACATAAGGGAACATGATTTTTTTTGTCCTATGGGACTTAAACCCACAGATTTCTATACCCATTTTTTTTCTCTATCTTGCAGTTTGACTTTGGGAAATTATTCTATTTTGATACTCTATAACATGGTGTTCCTGTTTTCAAAATGAATATTACTACCTGTGGACTTCTGCACTATGAATTTGCTTAATAGCTGATGATGCTAAGATGCTAGCACTCCTTGTTCCCCCAGTAATTCTCTTATACATATGAAAAACAATGAATATTTGAATCCCTATTTCCAACAAAGACCTTGTTGTATAACATCTAGAATGATCTGCTCCATTTAATCCCAACCAGGGATATTGGCATGTCATTAACTTGTGAGTACCATAATACATTTAAAAGACAAGTCAAAATTAGCTTTCTCTTTCCCTGAAAATTATGTATTAAATCTGGTTAGAATTCCCCAATGCCCCAACCTTCATTTATCAGTGCAGTGATCCGTCATGTACTTTCTCACTTTGTTTTGACCAACAGTTCCCGTGCAAGGGATAGCAATGCATGTGCTAATGTCACAGGATGCAGTGGCAATGAAAACTGTTAATGTGCTCTGAATACCCTTCACACAGGATCATGTTATCTTTAAAATCAAAGATATTTCTGTCTGCCAATATTCTTGAGGGAAGAGGCAAGAACTGTTTTATTTTCACGGAAAACTACAAGGAGAGTTAATAATTTCAAAAAGATAATGCCTAGGAAGTAGGGGCTGCTGGATCTGAATGGCCATTCCACTTCCGATAACATTTCTGAGCTGTTTCTTGACTGTCACCACACTGTAAAGAGCTACTGACACATCCAAAAGAAATGATCAAAGGAACTGTCATATTTGGCCTTAAAAACACTCAAGTTTTTTTATATCACAGATGTTAGTATCATTTTAGACTCATGTTATATTCCCATGTTTATATCCAATGATATTGAGTTGCTGCTTTCTGCTTTAAGCCCTCAGTCATCCTGATGCCCCTGGGATGCTGTACGGTGTAGTTAACAGAGTTTAACATTACGTTTGTTTTAAACTGCGATCAGTGCGTTAGGTCCGCTACTCTTTAGAATATTACCAGGGCTGGAGCAAGAGGTGGGTTCAAGGATGTATATTAAGCAGATTTATGTCAGAAAATAATTCTCCTAAGACTTTTTGTGATATTAGATTAGTGGGAAGAGGTCAGGTCAAGGGAAGGAAGGCATTGGTTGCTTATCCTGACAGTTTGTAGCAGAAGATGCCTTCTGCCAGGTCTGAATCTTGCTGTGTACAGACTGTACACAAATACCTATTCTGAAACATGCTAAAGGAGTATAAATAAAGCAATATTAGATCTGCCAAGGTCAGCCGACAAAAGGAAAAAAGAGAGTGAGAGTGTTATGGAAGACTTGGGGCATAGTTTGAACTGGTGGACTGAAAGGAAAAGATGTATTTTACAAATTTGAGCAGAAAGGGTTAAGTTCTGTCCTTTGCAGTTAAGAAAAAATACAGTACAATACTGGAAATTTCTATTAACCTGTGTTGTGAGACCAGTTAGAATCACAGAATCATGGATTCATAATCTCAGATCATCAAGTCCAACCATACCTGTCTCCCCACTAAACCCTGTCCCTAAGGAACTCAACTACCCGTCTTTTAAACACCTCCAGGGATGGTGACTCCACCACCTCCCTGGGCAGCCTGTTCCAACGCCTGACCAGTTGAATAACTGCATATGTTAGCCAGAAAAGTGTGCAAGCTGGATCCTTAACAATAATATTGCACCCATTTTTAAAAAGGGTAGAAGAGAAAACCCTGGGAACTACTGACTAGTCAGCCTTACCTCTGTGTCTGGAAAGATAATGGAACAGATCCTGTAGGAGCTATGCTAGGGTAGGTAGAGGTGATTCAAGACAGCCAGCATGGCTTCACCAAGGGCAAATCCTGCCTGACTAACCTAGTGGCCTTCTGTGATGGAATGACTATGTTGGTGGACAAGAAAAGAGCTACAGATGTCATCTATCTGGACTTTTGTAAGACCTTTGACACAATCCCCCATAAAATCGTTCTGTCACATCTCTGGAGAGATGTGGACTTGATAGGTGGACTATTTGATAGGTGGACTATGCAATGGATCAGGAATTGGTTGCATGACTAAACAGCTCAATGTCCAGATGGAGCCTCAACAAGCAGTGTCACTCAGGGATTTGTATTGGGACCAGTACTGTTTAACATCTTCAACAAGAACATAGAAAGTGGGATTGAGCACACTTTCAGCAAGTCTACAGACGGCACCAAGCTGGGTGGTGCGGCTGACATGTCTAAGGGATTGGATGCCATCCAGAGGGACCTGTGCAAGCTTGAGATATGTATCTATGAGAACCTCATGAGGTTCAACAAGGTCCTGCACCTGGGCTGGGGCACCCCCTGTTCTCAATATAGGTTGGGGAATGAAGACATTGAGACCAACCCTGCCAAGAAGGACTTGGGGTACTGATGGGTGAAAAGCTGGACATGAGCTAATAAGGGATGCTTATAGCCCAGAAGGTGAACCGTATCCTGGGCTGCATCAAAAGAAGCGTGGCCAGTAGGTTGAGGGGGGTAATTTTGCCCCTCTACTTTGTTCTAGTAAGACCCTGCATGCAGTAATGGAAGATATCCCTGCTCACTGCAGGGGCATTGGACTAAATGTCCTTTGAAGGTCCCTTCCAAATCAAACAATTCTACGATTCTATGATTCTATAACAAGTTTTTATATTGCCACTCTGATCTTTGCTTAGATACCACAGTCATTTATCCAAACAATTTTTGCTTTCATTGCTGCATATTGCAAATTCTTCTTTAAGCTCTATTTACATGAACATTCTCTGTAATTAAAATATTGATAGTTACCTAAAATAAATAATAGATTTTTTTAACAAAATTTCAAAAACAACCAGAAGAATCAGAAGAAAATCAGGTCAAGAAGGTAAAACAATTCCTATGTTCCATGGACTTGAAACTTTGAGATATTTATTAATTAGAATTGATTCAGAATTCACTGTTCCAAGAGAATATTTTAGAACATTTCCTGGATCATAAGTCATTAAGTTTCACTCACTTGTGTGACTTGAAGATATGAAATTTTACCTTATTTTATTCAATTTCATCTGGAAAGCAAGATTTAAAAATGGACTATAAGCTGACTTCTTGCAAACTTTATTACAGGTGAAATAAATGTTTATGACCAAGTTATAAATCTCTTCAAAACAAAGTTTACAATAGAATTATTAAAGCAATGTTGACTATAACAGCATGAACAATGCTTCTATCGTAACAGCCTCATCATAATTCAGTAATAAAAGGGAGTCAATATCTCTATTTCATTCTTATCGCTAACTAAGAATATTTCACAATAAAAACGTAGTCTTGACATTGTTAAAGTGAACTAAGCTAGCAGTTAGAAAGAATATTGATATACTATGAATGATATACAGAATAGCACAAGCATAAAGCAATCTTTCAAAAATACAGAAAAACCAAGGATTTGGGTTTTCAGAAAAATTTTGTGTCAGCACTGTTCTCTATTGTTTCTTTTGATTAAAATCTCTATGAGTTTATCCGTGTGGCTAAAAAACCCATAGTGAAAAAAAGGATTGATTTTCACAATCCTTTTCACAGTCTACGTGGCCCAGGGTTCCTATTTTAAAAGCTAATATTGAAACCTTTGCTAACCTACAAGTACAGCAATAGCCCACATTCTCTAATTTGTTCTAATGAGAAATAAAATATGATTACTCATTCAAAATTGGCTGTTGGCACTGTCGTAATACAAAGTTGTTTCTGGCTGGAGCCATAAATCAATGAAGTATGAGGTTTATATGAAGAATAAAAAAGAATTTACTGTGTAGTGTGATATATGACCAAGAATGCAATGAGAAAAAGGCTGAAGTGTGAGGGTCAGGTAGGGTGAGTTCATTATACACAATTTGACATTAAAAAATCTGTGTGAAAGTTTGAGTGGAGAAGAATTATTTGAACAGGAAAAAAAGAAGTCAACTTAGAGTCACACAGGAGAAGAAAAAAGTGAGAAAATTTTGACACTTCCTCTTTCTTGCTTTCCTCTGAGGACAAGGGTCTGTGCTCATTGAGGAGGGCTGTAAATTACAGCTCTTTCATGCAAGCTTGGACAAACCAGTCCTGTATCATTGTTCAAATTATAAAAACGTTCATTTTGAGACTTTAAAAACCCCCATGTATTTCCATCTATGCCTGCTTTTATGTCTCCTGTTAAAATAACAGTATTAAAATCACTTATAAATATACTCCAAAGTCAAGAAGTGTTGAAGAGCACTTGGATGGCAATCACTGAAAGCGCTTAATTAATGAATATGTTATGTGGTGGGGACAGATCTTAAAATCCTTTTATCTATCAGCACCATTATGTTAATATCTTTTTAATGGGCAACAAAATGAAGACGTGAGAATTCTTCCTTTTAGAAAAATACATGTAAAAGGAAACGAAAGAATTAACCCGTTGCCTCCAGATGTTCTCGGAAACAAAGTCAGTAATACTTGAGAGAAAATGAAAATGGCAATCAGCTGTCACAGAAGGCAGAGCCCAAGAAATTGCATTTCTGGAGCAGACAAATCAAGGAGTGTTGTGATCTGTGCAGGATTGTCAGCTGGGAAAATAATGAATTCTTCATCAAAACTTACTCAAAGAATACGGTTGTGATCTGTCTTCCTGATTTACATAATAAACTGGAGTTCTGACATTGAAATTATGGACTTGTTAGGAAACAACGATTATCTGGACCACAAATAACAACCTCATTATCAATAAAGCAATTTATTTATTTTGCATAAAAAATAGCTTGTCTTTTAAATGACAGAAGACACAAGCAGTGAAAACTGTTTTATTAAAAAGTAAATATTAACATACTGTTGGTTGGATTTATTTTTTCAAAGTAGATGCTTTGAACTTTTCCATTCAGTAACTTTTAAAGGAGGCTGGTTTTCTTTTCATTAATTATAATTTTATTATTTTAACAATGCTTAATGTAAATCATAATCAGGAGATAGCAATTATGTAAATTTAAAAGATATTAAAAATAGATTATGTTAATAATTTGTTATTTTTTAAAATAAGATTTAAAAAATATGATCCTCCATTTGGTTAGGAAACAAACAAAAAGTCAAGTGATAGTTACAAAAATGACATAATTAAAACAGAAAGCGTATCTATGCTACATATAGAGATGGATATGAAATATAGATATAATCAAAAGACAAATTGTTGTGAGGATTCGACAGTGAATATGGCTATAAAAACAACCTTTCAGGAAAAGTAGGCCAGCATATCCAGCAAAATCACAATACCTCAAGAACTACAAAATGTACATTCCTATACATAATTCAACAAATGTTATTTGACTCCTGTGTCTATCGTGCGTTGTGTTACATCTCTGCAGTAAATCACGGATATATGCATCACTTTCTTAGCTATTGACTGATGCTCGTTATAGGCAGCATGATCTAATACAAATACCATTATTTTGAAGTATTTCACTCCGTTATTGCTTTGATTTTTTTAGCAATAACACTCTATTTATAGGTCGCTTCATTAACATAATATTTTTACTTTCACCAGCTACATAATACTCGGGTTAGAACATAATTCTTCTCAGACAATTACTGTCTGTCAGGCCACTAGGACATCTGATCTTAGTTTGGAGACAAAAGCTGCACAGCTCCGATTTATTTAATTCCTATAGCCATAGTGACTGGCAGTTCTAAATAAGCACTATTAATAAATCATTAATCTGTGACTAAAGACTACTCTTTTCTGGAATATTTTCCAAATGGCAGCTTCAGGAAATCTCACTGGAACATCTGTCATTCTCACAATTACAACGGAGAGAGAAGAGCGTTTCAGACAGCTAAATTAAATATGACAAAACCAACAGCACATGGGTTTTGAGACCAGAATAACTTCTGTGTTATTTACAATAAGAATTCAAAACACCAAATAAGGAAGGAATAAAGTAGTTGCTGATTCAGTTTGGTCATGGGGACTCATGGTAGCGTTACAAGAAAAGATCTGTATGAGCTATTGGGAATTATGGATGGGGACACAAAATTAAAATTATGAAAATTAATAGGAAATCTGATGCATTTTTACCTCCCACCTCAGCCTCCAGGTTTCAAAGGAGGCCTGAAATGTCATTCACACAATTATTACCATATCAGGTTGAAAGCAATTTCAACTCGGCCAATTTGATTGAGCACTAATGGCTGTGAAAAGAAGATAAGGAACCTGCGTGGTAAAAATAGCAGCCTATTACAAAAGCAGCAAATGGGGTCAACTTATTAGATAACCTTATATTCCTTAATGGTTCAGGTGGGTTTATTTTTTTTTGTTGTTTATTAAAGGTTAACACCAAATATGAACAAGGAAATAAGCTAATTGAAGACCATCCTGTCAACCTCTGCCTTCCTTGTGTGACTTTGAGTAGTGACTGACTCTTTTTGAGAGTTTACTAAATCCCAGGGTGGTGAAGATGGAAGCTATCAGTAGCTGCATTTCTTGGCTGTCAGTGATGACTGCAAAGGACAAGATATGGCACACATCCTCTTCACTCAAAAGTGACAGTTGCCTTGTAATCTGTCTTCAACTGCAATTTAATTCTATCAAAATGAGGAAAAGAGAAACTAATACATCAGTTACTTCTTCAGCAAGAGCCAAGAGTCTAAAAGAGGCTCGTTGTCAACTACTGATCTGGCAGCAAATTGGCTTCTATTGTTGACAGGAGAGCCACCAGTCTATATCAAAAAAACCTTTTACCTCATATATTTCAGTATTTCAGAGAATCTCTCAATTTATGGTGATTCTGACCTCTCTTGCCTAACTCCTTCCTTATCTTTACTATATAAAGTATAACAGTTGTGTTTTAGCCTACAAAGCTCTCCCTTCACATTAGCTTCTTAATCTACTGCTTACATGTAAGCGGGGAATGAATTTGCAACAGCCACTGTCACTGTCTAACGGCCCGTGTATGTGGGCTATGGTATCTCACATTTCATGTGGACTCATTTGGATGTCCTGCTTTTACAATATTACTGGGCTTAAATATATACAATTAAAATACTGTGTCAGAATTTCTCTGTATTTACCAGTACTTTCTGTTGACCTGCTCGCTGAGAGTATCTCGATGTTGGTTCAATAGGAGAAACAGGCAAGAAGGGAAGCAAATTTAAGACATATCTCGTCCAGCCAGTAAATAGGAACAGTTAAGAGAAAACTCTGAACAAAAAAATCCAGTGACCAGTGACACGTGAAGGTCAAAATGACTATAAAAACATTTTAGACACCTTCTCAGGCAGTAGAAAGAGGCTTTGAAAGATTGTTCTGGAAAACCTGAACTGCTGAGCAAGCCAGAGTGGAGATCCTTAAGAAAATGAATTATTACTTTCATTTAATGATTTGTTGCTGTTTAGGTAAGTAAGTAAGAAGAATTGGTCTGGAGGATACAGTACCCCTAAAACTAACTGATCTGCAAAGTTGCTCCAAAGGAGCTACAAAGACAAATCTTTCCACTATTTCTTAATCAAAAGCAGGCTGTCTTGATAAGCTATGAACCAGAAAATCAAGCAGGATAAATAATACTGGGCAGTGTGACTTTGGGGGGTGAGGGGGAGATGTCCAAAAGGAACTCCACTATAGAAAGGAACTGAAAGGTATCCAATAAAGTGAGATTTTTTTTTCAGTGCGCATAGCCATCACATAATTTGATGGACTATTTTTGACAAAAACCCTACCCTTTTTGATTATGTATTTGTTTACAGATCTTGGAATGTCTGGTTTTGGCTACTTACTTTGGCTACATATGTAGAAGAAACAATCACTAGAATTGTTTCTCAGTTCTGTCTGACTATGTACTACCCTTGCCACACTTATTCTTGGCAACAAAAATAATAGTATCTGCCAGAAAAAAATGTGTGAATGCTATCTATTTAATCCTATATTCTGTAGTCTGAATACTGCATATAAGTATTTCAACTCCTTATTTAATGTGTATGAAATAGCAAAGAGGTATTTCTAAAAGCTTTCTCTCCCTAAACTCATTTATCAATAAATGTATAATATCCCCTCTCACTGTCTGTCCCCCCGCCCCGCCTCGCCAAGACATGAATACTAAACACCCATTCTCTAGGTCACATAGAAATTAGAAAATTGGCACTGCCACAAAGTGTGTTATGACGTGTTTAAAATACTGTGCTCTTAGCTTCATATGTAAACTATGTATTTGGGGAAAAAAAGCACGCTCTTAATCTTGTTTATTCTCCAAATATGATACTTTGGCACAATAAAATCTAATTTACAGATTTATGGTATCACAGTGAATAAATGTGTGAGTCTGCTAAAATTTTCAACAAAAAAATTTTCATCTTTCTATTTACAAGAACATCACTTTTCATTTTGACAGTCTTTTAACTTGAATGAATCATTATCCAAAGAAATGGCTGGGCAGGGAATTCATAATTGACTACTTACTTAGTCAATTGGTTACTTTGAATGTGCAGTAAGGATTGTCCGTGAAAATGAAATCCAGCAAAATAATGAAACAACAAATTAGGCATGTCACATTTTAATACACAATGATGTCTAATTATGAAAGAATCTGCACTTACTTGCCAAGTGCAAAACACTCCATCTTAACAGTAGTTCCCCTTGCAGCTGTAACTGTATAAGGAAAATGGACTTCAATTTTTGGTTCATATTCCCCCATCACACCTGGAAAAGAAAAGGAACATTTAAAATATGAAATATCATCAGTTTTCCATTTGTTGAGATTATTACAGAAAACCCCTGTAGCTTCCCTTTTGAACCTGCCCAGCAGTAAAAGTAGTCATTGATGCAGAGAGCCTCGTTTGATCTGATGTGCCTCGCTCAGCTCCTGTACGTATTCTAAAATGCTCTTCAGGGCTACCAGCAGCACACAAGTGAGATTAAGAAAATAGATTTATTTCCTTCATCAGGGGTTAATATTTATACTTCAAAAGATTAAAGCAGGCAATAAATTTTAGAAGGATGAGAATTTTCATAGACCAAAGCTTTCTTTACCTGTGCAGTGACAATTATGACAAATAAATCTATATAGCATGCTGCGTTCAACTGAAGACCTTCTAACCTCAGCAATGAGGACTTTCTAAGCTCAACAATAAAAACACAAAGGATGTAGGAGCATTTGTGTATACAGATACAAACACAGATATGCTGACACATACACAGCTCAATTAATTCATTTTCAGTGACCCATTTTGTTTGGGAGATGACTAATTTCATCAGGCCAACACAACTAAGATACAACTAGAAAAAACAGTGATGTGAAAAATACAAACATTGAGATCAATACCTGGAGCTGGTGGTGGATTGACTGTCAACTTTGAAGAATCACAAGAGTTAAGGAAATGAGAAATGAGCAGGGAAGACAGGTTTTATAAGGTGAGGTGAGAGGTTTCTATTTGATGCGACTTAGGGGAAATGTCATAATCAGAATGGCAGGAGAAGAAAACAACTGTAACAGCTGTGTTCAGTTAGACAGAAGATGGGCTACGGAGGTAAAAGATACTCAGGAACTAAAAGAAACACAGTTTTTCAGATTTTTAGATAAGGAAAACTGAATAAAATCTGACTTGTGGACACAGTAAAATACGGTAAAATACATAAAAATCAGTCAAAAGTTTCCAAAGACTTCTAGAGAAAGCAAATAGGAAGAAGTGAGGAAAAGAAAGGAGAAAAAAGAGATAATTTATGCAAGAAAGAGAAAAGACAGGAGCATAAGGAGAACATGGGAGCCATGGAAATGAGATTTGCAACTGAGAGAAGACCAGATAGCAAAGACAGATGGAAGAACAGCCTACAAAGCATTAGAACAAAACTTGAAATGTTAAAAGATGTACTTCTAGCCCTTCAAATGTTCCCCTGATACTCAGGAATTTCTACTGTGCCTGGGATGTCCTCCTTCTCTTGTGTCACACGTTCCTGTGGGGTTTTTGAGTGAGGAGGTCTAAACACATATGTATTGAAATATGTCTTTGGGAGCTAAAGTTTGGTTTGAAAAACTAAATGTTTCTGATATGGGCATCAAAGTATAAAATGCTTTAATTCAAGCAATGCAATGTCATAAATAATGTAATTTTATGAGTAGCAGTAGATTTCTTTTTAAAAAACATAATTATGCAAGTATTACATGTACTAGCGATAGCTACCCATTTTTTCCTCAAAACCATGATTAAATCAATGCTTTGATATTGTTTTACGAAGTTGTGGAGAAATACTGCCCCTTGTATGAAAAGGCAAATTCAGAACTCATTCAGTCATTAAAGTTTAAAAAGTATTTTTTGGTAGAAAGAAGAAAATTAAACTTTGTGTCCTGGGTATTAAAATAAAATCAGGGCATCTACAAAATTGTAGGCAATTAAAATTTTCCCTAGCCTAAACTGAAATTATTTCTAGCTTAATTTGTCATAAAAATATATCTCCACTGTCTTACACTCTGTTAATAAACTTCATAATTTAATTACATTTCTTGTGACTTCTTTTAATGTTTGCTGGATTTTTGTGATTACATATACCAGTTTCTGATTCATCTCAGTTGAGTCATTCAGAATTCTGTATCTGTTATATCCCTTTTAACTGTGTCTTTTACAGACTGAAAACTCCAAGATTGTTAACCCTTCTTTTAATAAATGAATCTTTAATAATCTTTTGATAATTCCTAGTGCCCAAGTTGCACTGTTTCAAATTCCATTCTGCTGTTTTGATATGACGAGAACAGCACAGTGATATTGAAGCTGTAGCTCTTTCTAGAATTTTCTCTGGTTTAGTTTTGATTTATTCCCTATTGATCTCTTTAACATTCAGCTCTATTTTCCTTTTTGCACTTCAGCTGGCGTTCATCCACAATGGCACCCCAGTCTCTTCACTGTTTAATAATATCTAGTAAATATATTAGATGTTTAGGTTTAGGTAGTACATAAATGTGTACTGGGTGACATTATCACCTGTCCACTCTATTATCAAGATACCCTTTTGTAGCTCTTCATAGTTGGTTTTAATTTTAACTATCCTAATAGTTTTACATCAACAAGCTTTTCTAACTCTGTGTTGATTAACTTTCCAAGTAGTTTATGTATTGAATTGTGAAGTCCTGGAAAAAATTCTCTGGCTTCACTGACGATTCAAATTGATCAAATATTCCTAAAACAGGTGGATTTTTTAATGTCTTGTTAATTCAAAATAGGACTGTCCTTCAACATCTCTGAGAATTTAATTTCTTTGATAGCCTTTGATGAGTGACCTTCTCAACAGCTATTTGAAATGAAAGTACAAAGCATTACCTTGACCATTCCTATTTTCCTTGACTCTTCAGGAAAGGCGTACACAGGTTAAAGCACGACTTTCCTCTTTAAAAGCTGTGGTCATAGTGTATGTCTGTATGGTAATGTGATAAATACAGTCCTACTAATTGTACACTGTTAAAGTATTTTCTGTCAAAACATTTGATATAGGTCAGAATTACTGGTCTATAGTTCCTCAGATGTTCCTAGGAGTTCTCTTTTTTTATAAAAAAGCAACTTTTCTACCTCCATTCCTTCTAGGCCTGAGGCCCAGCAAAGGAAAATGATACATCCTGCTTCCTTCCACATGGAAGTTTGGCCTTGGGTTACTTGTAGCATCAATATTTTCTCTAAAATTTCTTCTATTGAAGCTTCAAGAATTTCAGCCACGATAGGAGAAACCGCCTGAGTTCCCTTGTAGTGAACACTACTCACAATAGTTCATTTAGATTTTATGATGCAGCCTTATATTCCCGAGGTGTTTCTTTTAAATCTCTGGAATTTATTGACTGTCCATATTCACTAAGAGGTTTTGGAATTCAACGAATTTTAAAAAAGGAATTATTTTGCTTTTATATAATATTTTTTTCCTGAAGATCATTATGTTGAATTGTCATATACTATTAACCATTTGGCTTTTTTAGCTCTTAAAAAAATTCTACTTAAAATAGGGTTAGATTATCCTACCTTTAAAATAATTCTGTACTTATGAACACATCCGAGGGACAACTATCTTTTTGATCTTATGATTTTAACTTATATTAACTCCCTTTAGTGGGTGCAATTTGT
>VWPV01015238.1:0-36072 GCA_013389885.1 Geococcyx californianus
ACTCTTCTGTTATACCTCTGATTCCCAAAAAGGGCAACAATTCAAGTAACCAAACATATCCTAGAAGTAATCACAATATGATCTTGTTAGAATTAATGGCTTGTTAGTCATATGGGCAGAAATGGAGCTTGTTATTTATAGAAGTGATGATTTCCCTACTCCCTTCTTCAGATATTTTTTACAATAATTCAATTATCACAGAACAATTATTACATATTATCCAACTCAAGTAAGTAAAAATCTTCATAAAATCAGGTTTAATTTTGATAAGCGGTTTCACTTAACAAGTTGTTCCTCTGACTTGGCTGCAAATCTCCACTACCCAAATTGTCCTATGAACCCTTAGCTATACTATTGTCTGCATTTTAGTTTTCCACCAAAAAATCAGAGATGACACAATTTATTAAATCACAATAATGTGATAAACACAGATTGAGAGGTGCCCACATACCACAGGAATAGAATTTCAAACATTTACAGATATTACCACAGCTAAAACTGTTTACATTATCCTTTGTGGGCCATTTAATGGAAATGGAGAATGGAATGAAGTAGCAAGATCAGTTTGATTGTCAGTCCTTTCAGCTAAGCACAACTGAAAGAGCAACAGCCAGCATATCAGTCATTATCATTTTGAAAAGGATTGCTCTAACTCTTCATTTAGCATGCCACCCCATGACTTTTAGAACTTCAAATCAAGAGTGTAGAAAAATTACGAGTCTATGACTGTATCCACACAAGAACACTTTTTGCCTTCACGGGGGAAAAAAATCAGGTGGCTGAGACTTCATGACACATCCTCTTACTGCAGATGTGTAGATGCTAATGCTTCTGTTCCATTCGTCTTCTAGATCTTAACTACCCTCTTGGATCTCCCAGAACATTAACTTCCATGATGGATCCTTAAACCCTTTCAGCTAAAATGATTTGGGTTTGTTTCAAACTGTTGAGTAATAGCTCTTTAACTTAGTTCAAAAATGAATTTTGAATGGAACAAGTTACAGGCAATGGGTGAATAAGTGTTTGATAAGCCTTTAAGGAGAACAACTGGAAAAGAATATAAGATTCTTGGCTAAACATCACCAAAGTGCTAGGGAGAAAATGAAAGCTAAAGATTTCCTGTACTCACTAGAAAGATCAGTAACAGGTTTATATGTGCCATTATATTATTAGCAAGAGGTACAAGCCCTTTAGTTTAGTGATTAAGATTATTTGCCTGAGAGATCTGGGTAAAGTACNNNNATTTTCCTTTTTGCACTTCAGCTGGCGTTCATCCACAATGGCACCCCAGTCTCTTCACTGTTTCATAATATCTAGTAAATATATTAGATGTTTAGGTTTAGGTAGTACATAAATGTGTACTGGGTGACATTATCACCTGTCCACTCTATTATCAAGATACCCTTTTGTAGCTCTTCATAGTTGGTTTTAATTTTAACTATCCTAATAGTTTTACATCAACAAGCTTTTCTAACTCCGTGTTGATTAACTTTCCAAGTAGTTTATGTATTGAATTGTGAAGTCCTGGAAAAAATTCTCTGGCTTCACTGACGATTCAAATTGATCAAATATTCCTAAAACAGGTGGATTTTTTAATGTCTTGTTAATTCAAAATAGGACTGTCCTTCAACATCTCTGAGAATTTAATTTCTTTGATAGCCTTTGATGAGTGACCTTCTCAACAGCTATTTGAAATGAAAGTACAAAGCGTTACCTTGACCATTCCTATTTTCCTTGACTCTTCAGGAAAGGCGTACACAGGTTAAAGCACGACTTTCCTCTTTAAAAGCTGTGGTCATAGTGTATGTCTGTATGGTAATGTGATAAATACAGTCCTACTAATTGTACACTGTTAAAGTATTTTCTGTCAAAACATTTGATATAGGTCAGAATTACTGGTCTATAGTTCCTCAGATGTTCCTAGGAGTTCTCTTTTTTTATAAAAAAGCAACTTTTCTACCTCCATTCCTTCTAGGCCTGAGGCCCAGCAAAGGAAAATGATACATCCTGCTTCCTTCCACATGGAAGTTTGGCCTTGGGTTACTTGTAGCATCAATATTTTCTCTAAAATTTCTTCTATTGAAGCTTCAAGAATTTCAGCCACGATAGGAGAAACCGCCTGAGTTCCCTTGTAGTGAACACTACTCACAATAGTTCATTTAGATTTTATGATGCAGCCTTATATTCCCGAGGTGTTTCTTTTAAATCTCTGGAATTTATTGACTGTCCATATTCACTAAGAGGTTTTGGAATTCAACGAATTTTAAAAAAGGAATTATTTTGCTTTTATATAATATTTTTTTCCTGAAGATCATTATGTTGAATTGTCATATACTATTAACCATTTGGCTTTTTTAGCTCTTAAAAAAATTCTACTTAAAATAGGGTTAGATTATCCTACCTTTAAAATAATTCTGTACTTATGAACACATCCGAGGGACAACTATCTTTTTGATCTTATGATTTTAACTTATATTAACTCCCTTTAGTGGGTGCAATTTGTCCAAGTACTGAATGCTCCTTCTCAGTCACGACATCATTTCATATTCCTAATGAAACGCCGATCGCCTAATTCTTTGTACCACATCCTGTTCTTCTGGCTTATCGTTACACCAGCATGTGACACGCCTGCAGCTACTGTTAGAAAAGTGTAGAAAAATTACTGAGAAATTGCTTGGTGTCCCTATGAAAATTAGGAAACAAAAGTCTATTATTGCAAAGGGATATTTTTCATACTTATTATTTATGATCTTTGAGACCAAGGAGGCCATTACCTTTGCATAGACATCAAGGGAATTATCAAGGCCTTGCTTTCCCATGTTACACTATAATTGCTTTGCTATGGCTGTTGTACCTCCAGGGTTTTTATGTTTCCCAGTTTCTGTTTTGGTCATTACAAGTCAGTAATGGTCAAACCACCATCTGCATTTTCATCAGTTTTTTGTTCATTTGTATTACCTGCTAAAAGGAACCTGAACTTTTAAGAAATATAGAGGCCTTGAGTTATGTGCATTAGAATCAATCTCTCAGACTTTTACACATGGCTCTTTTTCAGAGTTTTGGTTAAGGCTATAAAAATTCTCTCCATCATTTTTCATTTCCAGTTATCAGACACAAAATACAACATTAAATAAAATCGACCAGCACAGAATAAAACCATAATATACAATTTTCAAGCAGCTAACAAATCACAGATCTCATGTGTTCTGAGCACAGTAGAGGAATAGGGTGCTGTTCTCCTTCCCATGAAAACACCTCCTTTGGGGCAATCTTTTACCCTTGCAGAGATAACCCACACGATTCAGTCTTTCCTAGGCTTATTAGCTAGTTTACTACACTCCCTACTCCACAAGCTGTGCCATTCAGATGAGTTCAGTTTTGAGTCTGAAAGTGCTGAATTTGTGATTAGTACGGAATGCATCGCTGCAAAATATATCTAACTTATCAGATGTTGATTTTTTTTCTGGGATTAAAAAAGGAGTTAAAAGTCAAACTTTCATGTTTGTTTAAATAAGTCTTGCCCATGGGCTTTATCCTGAAACAGTCATCCCACCTTACGTTTTCCAGTCTCTGGATCTTTAGCCTTTCAACACATATGAGAAAGACTCTCCACATTTTTGTCCAGCCAGGGTCTTCCCTGGCTGTGTGAAGATCAAGTGAAATGAAACTATATATATATATATATATATATATATATAACTCTTCTGTTATACCTCTGATTCCCAAAAAGGGCAACAATTCAAGTAACCAAACATATCCTAGAAGTAATCACAATATGATCTTGTTAGAATTAATGGCTTGTTAGTCATATGGGCAGAAATGGAGCTTGTTATTTATAGAAGTGATGATTTCCCTACTCCCTTCTTCAGATATTTTTTACAATAATTCAATTATCACAGAACAATTATTACATATTATCCAACTCAAGTAAGTAAAAATCTTCATAAAATCAGGTTTAATTTTGATAAGCGGTTTCACTTAACAAGTTGTTCCTCTGACTTGGCTGCAAATCTCCACTACCCAAATTGTCCTATGAACCCTTAGCTATACTATTGTCTGCATTTTAGTTTTCCACCAAAAAATCAGAGATGACACAATTTATTAAATCACAATAATGTGATAAACACAGATTGAGAGGTGCCCACATACCACAGGAATAGAATTTCAAACATTTACAGATATTACCACAGCTAAAACTGTTTACATTATCCTTTGTGGGCCATTTAATGGAAATGGAGAATGGAATGAAGTANTGGATTCTCCCAGAACATTAACTTCCATGATGGATCCTTAAACCCTTTCAGCTAAAATGATTTGGGTTTGTTTCAAACTGTTGAGTAATAGCTCTTTAACTTAGTTCAAAAATGAATTTTGAATGGAACAAGTTACAGGCAATGGGTGAATAAGTGTTTGATAAGCCTTTAAGGAGAGCAACTGGAAAAGAATATAAGATTCTTGGCTAAACATCACCAAAGTGCTAGGGAGAAAATGAAAGCTAAAGATTTCCTGTACTCACTAGAAAGATCAGTAACAGGTTTATATGTGCCATTATATTATTAGCAAGAGGTACAAGCCCTTTAGTTTAGTGATTAAGATTATTTGCCTGAGAGATCTGGGTAAAGTACATGATCTTAATCAGGTGATGTAGGAATGTTAATCTGGTTCTCTTACAGCCTGGATAGTGCTCTAACCACAAAATCATTGAGGATTGTTACAGGACTGGATGGTCCTCTCAATTTCTGGGAAGCCTCCCGAGTAGTGATGAACTTGTCCTGTTGCATAAGAATTTTCTAATAATTTCAAAAATCAGAAATTGAGTTTCCTACCACATCGTAATTATGATCTTTTGTGTGAATATGTATCCAAAACCAAGAAAATTTTTGACTAAGAAACTATGAAAAGAAAGTTCATGTGTGATTTCATCACCCATCAACAATCTGTGATGCAAACTAGGGCTGTCTATCACATGGGTCTTACTGTGACAAATGAATATTTAGTATTTTCCCTGAAGACTTGCACCATTAACTGTTTCCAAATATTTATTTGCAAGAGAGCTCTGAGTACAAACATGTACAGTTACAGTAAATTCTCAGCACATCCCAATTAATTAAAATGCAATGATGATACCCACCATTACATTCTGACTGCAGCAGAAATTGCAAATGCATTGGGAAGAATTTATTGACTCACATGACATTAATCTTATTCTAAATGGAATGACCAGTGCCTGCAGTAAGTTTTAAAAAATTTACTGTGGGAATTGTTGTTTTATGATAATTATCCACAATATTCCTTCCCCTTACAGATCTCTTAGAAAAGTTTTGAGCTCTATATTTATCTTCAGAGAAGCCCTAAAAATGCTCTTGTGATATTTCTAGTTTTCTTAAACAGCAAAAATCACTAAAGGTACTTAATTTTAAATTGTATATGGGTGTGTTATGACTGAAGCAAAGGAAAATGGGGCCAAACTCTAAGGATGCAAAAGCAATGAGGTAAACTCAGAATAAGAATGAGAGACCAGTAATGCTTTCTCTAGTTCTTCAAACGAGAGGCCAAAATTCCTAGTCTACATTTTTGGCTGCTGTGTTTGGAAACATGAATCAGTATCTATGACCAAGATTACTGGCTCTCTTTATGTAAAGAAGTATTTGGTGTGTCATAACCTAGACTTCAATCTATCTGTCACATTTCTCACATATGTGTAATTTATCATCTAAGATCTTTTAATGAACCCAGCACATTTGGCATGGGATGAAACCAAATTTCATCCTCTTGAAATTCAGACTCAATTTAGGGCAACAGAATGGCTTGTATGAAGATTTGTGTATATAGAGTTGTATGGCAACCTGATAACTAGAATATTTTCACAGTATCACAGTATCACAGTACTGTAAGGTTGGAAGAGACCTTTGAGATCATCGAGTCCAACCTATGGCCCAACACCTACACCTACTACCTACACCTACTCCTACTTGTCAGTTACACCATGGCACTAAGTGCCTCATCCAAATTCTCTTTGAACACCTCCAGGGATGGTGACTCCACCACCTCCCTAGGCAGAGCATTCCAGTGAACAATTACCCTCTCAGTGAAGAACTTCTTCCTAATGTCAAGCCTAAACCTCCCCTGGCGAAGCTTGAGACCGTGTCCTCTCGTTCTGTCACCGGTCACCTGAGAGAAGAGCCCCACTCCTGCCTCACTACAGCCTCCCTTCAGGCAGTTGTAGAGGGCAATAAGGTCTCCCCTGAGCCTCCTCTTCTCCAGGCTAAACAACCCCAGCTCCCTCAGTCGCTCCTCATAGGGCTTGTGCTCCAGCCCCCTCACCATCCTCGTTGCTCTCCTCTGAACACCCTCTAACATCTCAACATCCTTCCTAAACTGAGGGGCCCAGAACTGGACACAGCACTCAAGGTGCGGCCTGACCAGTGCCGAGTATAAGGGGATGATGACCTCTCTAGTCCTGCTGGTCACACTGTTCCTGATGCAGGCCAAGATACCATTGGCCTTCTTTGCCACTTGTGCACACTGCTGGCTCATGTTGAGTTTCCTGTCCACCAGCACTCCCAAGTCCCTTTCCACCTGACTGCTCTCCAGCCACTCTGCACCCAGTCTATAGCTCTGCATGGGGTTGTTGTGTCCAAAGTGTAGGACCCGGCATTTTAACTGTTTTTCATACAGGTCAAGAAAATTCAGGACTCCATTACACTAGACAACATGTTGTCTTGCTTGAGAAGCAGAAGAATGAGTCATCAAAAAGCCAAAAGAACTATCAATGCTTCTTTTGTTCCATTGTGTTTTTACAGAGCAGGAGCTTCTACTGAACTTGGCACAAGAAATCTGTGACAGATTTCCTTTAGGCATTGCTGGACAATGTTTATTTTTAGTCTTTTCCAGTTGGCTGCTGTTCATCCAGATCAGGCCCACAAAAGATATTCAGAAACTTGGAAATTATTATTTCATATAAATGATAGGAGGAGGATCTAATTTTCATAAGGTTGCTAATTATCTTCCCGATGGCATATTCACAGTTCTGAAAGAACATCCTTTTTCCTATAGAAAGTGACATTATTGTAACTCAAAAATAAGATTTTTTTACAGGATGAAAACAAAATATCCCCTTTCCGGCTAGGTACAAATATATAAAAATTGCTGCAGTATCCAGAAGGAAGTTTTCATTTGGTTCTGTTCAATTAGCATATGAAGTAGTGTTCTAACGTTCATTGTGATCTAATTAACTGGGGGGGAGCTTCCTAAATGGGAAATGCTTTTCAGTTCAGATTCCTCAAATACAAGTACCTATTATTTCTTCAATAAGAAAGATCACTGATATTTCTCCTCCAGTAGCACCAGTTATTGAAATATCTATTGTCTTAGGTCCAATAGCAACGTCATTCTTTTTATAAACTTACTGCAGCCTTAACCTCAAGCAAAATTTCTGCTTTTCACAATCAAATTATTCTGCTACGTTGACAACACTGAACTGACAAGTTATTGTTATATGAACTTTTTGCCAGACCCACAATCACAACGCCAGCAGTCACTTGTGAATTTGTGTCTAAGATCTTGAAGCAGCAAGATACACAACATTAGGTGTGACAATTCTTAGTAAATTGAAACTGTTCATAACTATAAAGGTTATTTTCAGTGTCAATTTTCACAAATTTTAACTTTGTGATCATTAATGAAAATATTACTAACACACTACTGTCTGAAATCTTAATAGCTACAGTTTAGAGCTACGTCATTTCTAATCCTGAGTTAAATTTAGAGGAACATTTCTTCCCCAGCTCATTTATTTTATGATTGTAAACTTTACACATGAATCAGTTAACTCTCCTTTATGTAAGTTCCATAAATCATCAGGAGGAGAAACAAAACAAGAAAACATGAGTGCAGAAGATGTACAAGATGATATATGTCCAGAATCTTAAATTATTTTAGCTAATTACAATAAGAAACAACTTAATTTCTAGCAGATAGTGCTTCTATAATGGGAAGTCTTAAAAATTAAAACTCCTTGAACGAGGTTATTTTAACAGAACTGAAAGCAAAGAAAGAAGTGTCAGAATTCTTGTTCTACATTGAATGCTGGAACACAGTCTTACATAATCTTTTTTAAACCTTCCCCAGTTTTCCCCCTAAAATACTCCCCTGTGTTCAACACTTCTATATTGTCAAAACACCATATCAGGGTGTTTTCTCTATACTCTTTTTTTAGGCTAAATGTTTTAAAAATATTTTCTTAGAACTTCATGTGCTGTTTGACAATGTGCTAGAGCTGTGCTACAATCCATATAAAACAGTCTTTAAGGGGTAATTTTATAAGAGCCCTCTATATAACTTCTTGCCCACCTACAGATTTTCACTGAGAATTTTATGATTCATATCCGTATCAGATGTTCTAAATGGAAAGAATCTTTGATTTATTTTTTTTAGTGGGAGGATGGGAAGACAAACCTATCTCTACCTCTCCCCCCCTTATTATATATATGTTTTTGTTTTCTATTTTAATTAAAATAAGATTACACTGCACTTTTTAATCCTGACTTTCATCCTGTTATTTTTGACTACTTTGCAATGGGATCTAGGCACAAGAGCCAGGAAAAAACAGAAAAAAATTGTTTGTTTAAAATACCTATAACCCAACAATACGATGTAGTTTTAGCAGAGAAAAACCGAGATTGTGTGAAGTCTTTCATTTCAAGTTTCATGAAAACCCATCATTAAAACACATCAGTATAATTTTAGGGGAGAAACAATATAAGCCATGGCTGTCCATGCACATTGCCATTTTATCGGCCTTTCCCTGGGGTAGACCTTGTGTACTTTGATGTCTTGGTCAGCTCTATCAGTCACTGTAGACAGCTAGAGATTAAACTTGATTTTGCCCAGACAGTTTAGCTCTGCTGGAAAAAAAATAAAAGCAGAGTTATTTCAGTTTTCAATCTTCAATTTAACCTGAAGAATTAGGAGTAGTTTCCACGGTTTCAAGTCAGTTTTGCATAGTTTGTATGGACTTGCACAATTCAAATATGACGGGTGACTTGAGACGTCATAATGTAAGTTAAAAATTAAGTTTTAGGTAATCTGCCAATATAATTCACATAAAAGAGGCAGCCTACAAGATCAGAAACTCCAGAAAACCTGGCAGGATTAAGTCATAGCTGGATAAATATTTTCAGCTCCCATTACAATCCAGGTATGCTTTGTGTCTCCGAGAACTCAGCTCATTATGGATAAACACATTAAAAGGAAAACTAGTAATGGAAGTAGGGAAAATATCACCCTGTGCATTTCTGGAAGTGGAAATAAACAATAGTGTTAATATTTAATCAAATATTTTAATGCTAATTATCAGTTAACAAACAACTATCAGCATTCTTCACGGATGGAAACAGTCTATGCTTCTGAAACTCTTGATTTTGCTCTATCTCTTTTTATGTACTAGGTCTTCATTTTTATTTACTAAAATATTTTTATTTTTATATCTGCTACCTTTTTTCCTATACTGGCCCTTTTTATTGCTGAATTTCCACCTTTGAAGAAAATATGACTTCTTCCCAACTTTTCTTAATGCTGAGAAAGAGATCTTCAAATAATCCAGCAATGTTCAAACAACATGTCCATATCCCAGAGTTCAGCCTGAATAAGCACATGCAGACAGATTCCATCATGGAAAATTTGACATGGACATCCTTAAGACCTTGGTAACCGCACGTTCTATCATTGTGCGAGACTATTAATCACATAGAATTAATGAATAGAATTAGGATAGACAAGATTTAATTCATGGAATTACAATGACATGGTAAAAAAATTTGAAGGTCAAGGTCTGCCTTCAGTTACATGAGATTATGTCTGGTCAGATACATTGACCTCTGTTGAGCTATAAAGTAATTTGCTCTAATGGAACACAGTAGTAAGTGTCCTCTGATTTGAAATTGTACAGGTTCCCTTTTTTTCTAGAAAGTCACTAGGCAGAGATAAAATGAAGAATTATTTAGTTCTCTCCTGTACAGCAATAATGTTAAAATTAGTATCTTTCAACAGATATAAAAAAGATAAAAAAGGAAGAAAAACTGGAATGAAAATGTATGAACTTCAAGTAACTGTCTTATTCTATTATCTATCAAATTTTTTATACTCCCTACATTTCTATTGCCCAAATTTAAAGAGACTTTCACTTTTTTTCATTAGTCAAGACAATTTACTGCTTCCAATCAGCACCCAAGCCTGCGAAGATCCATTTAAACAATGGTGTTTATTATTTGTAAACAGTTATTAAATAATTCCTCAAACTTTCTAATGTATCATAAAGGCACTTAATGAAATTATGCATAATTTTTGTTCCTGCTAATATTTTTTATCTCCTCACATAGAATTTTAGAGTGTTTTTATAACCCAGCTTGAAGTGAAATTGAATTGTATGACATGACTGATTGTCAAGGACATTTGAACAAATGAAATATTCATTTTATTCAGAATCCATTGAAAGATTTCTTGATGTTTTTATTTAATTTTCTTCATATCAAGGAGCTAAGTTCCCCTTTGAGACACATCACGAAAAAAATAAAAGATTAATAAAAGCCCAGGAACTTCTTACCTTCTTACAGAGTTTGACAGAAATCCTGAATATTATTCTGTTTATTCTTCATAAATAGAGACCGATGTTGTCATATGAGTGATTTTTGTCAGAAGCTGTCCAGCCTCACAGATACTGGTATTATTTATTTGTAAAAATCCAAGAATGATGATAAATACATCAAGTAGCATATTTTTGTGTTAATGATACCTATATCTAAAGAATATAGACTATATAAGTGTTTTTATTTATATAATGCCATTTGTATAAATTGTTTAAAACCACAAGCTCGTCCTGTGGTTTCTGACAAATGTGCTGACTGTAGGATAATGTCAGTTGTGATGTGAACCATTAGAAGTCAGAAAGCTGTACAATTTTTACGCTTAAGTGAATATGTGAAAAGTTGAAAGTGACTCGATTTATTCTATAATCAAAACGTTTAAAAACTCCATATTCAAAATCATATAACAGAATAGTGATGTAGCGACAAATAAATATTCAAGTACTTGGATGTTTCTTTTAATGAGATGCTTAATTCTTCAGCTCATTATTAGAGTCCATCCTTAGACATTTATTTCTCCACAACTTACTCTCATTTTCTTCAGCTCTAATACAGATCTATTTTCAGCAGCTATATTATCCCATAGTTTGGAGAATATTGTACATATATTTTTAAAATTCTGTTATCACCCTTCGATATTTGTCAATGGACAAGGCAATATCACCTAAAGAAACTTCTATAAAAAAAGAAAAAGTACAGTATCATTAAGGGAATTTTTAAATTGTGATACTTTTCAAAACACCCATATTATTGAATTCAGTGGAGGGAGTAGAACAAGGCAGATGTCTTAAATTGTAAAAATTATAAAAATTATTTATAAACCAATATTGTGCTGAATATTTTTTCAAGGTTTACAGAGACTGCAAAGCTCAGTAGAAAGCCTGAATTTCTTCAATGAAAAGCTCACTCAGTCATACAGGAAAGTGAAAAATTTACTAATAAATACTAAACACCATTACAATAAAGGGGCTTTTCAGAAATCCCAACAGATAAAAATTAAGGCATGGAATCCTGATAAATGGATAATTAATGTGTTGAATTTCTGCACAAAACTAGAACCCAATAGAAGCACAAAGAAATATCTTTTATTGTCAGTGTTCAAATTGATTAAAAAGACATTCAATGTTTGCTTTTTTTATTATTCAAAGATTTATATCAAAATAGCAGGTCTGCTATGTTAATTCAGTTAAACTAAACACTTGAAACTCAATAATTAACATAGATAATAAATTAGAAAATGAAAATAGGAAATAGTATGGTAAAACATTCAGCTTTTGGCTGCAGATACTGCATTCTGTGCAGATGGAAATTTCAACTTGCTACAATGAATAACAATTCTATTCTGATCTGTGAACACATTTTTACTTTGTTAATAAAGTCATCTGTCTTGAAGTCCAACTGTTGCGATGCTTCTACACTACAGGTCTAGTCTTAATTCTAGAAAAAGCCATAAGCAAGACAAAAGCCTCGGAGTGTTTTTTACTCTCTCTTTCTCTCTGATTTATATGAGTATGGATTAATATCTGCTGAATTGCTGAAATGTATTTCTGAAGAACTTGAAAACATCTTTAGAAGTGGAATATCTTGGAAAAAAGGACAATATAGGCACTTATGAAATTATTAATTATTATTCTAAAAATTAAGATTATTTTGACAGAAAAAACCCCACAAAAGCAATTATAATAAATATGAATCTTTTTGCTGTGAAAGAGCAAACAACACAGTTGCCTCTATAGGCAGATAATCTAACAGAATCAGAGTTACATATCATATTGATACGTCCTACTGCTCCATAAGAAATATTATTGGAAGGTGTTATTTTTGATTTTTGGGAAAAAATCCTAAGCCACTTTTTGGTAATAAGATTTTAGTACTTATTTACAGAACAAAAAATACTGCAGTTATGCGACTTGATGAAACTCAAAACCATCTGGGCAACTAATGGCCATTGCAACCAAAGATATTATAATGTTCTTGTTGGTACTAAATCAGTGCATTGAATTGACCTGGAAGGTCTTCAGTAGAGCAACAGATAAAGTTTTAAGCAACACGGTCTCTGTTCACTTGTCTAACCTTGTTTGCCCTGTGTTATCTGAGCTGCATGAAGGTACATCTCCTGGCATCCAGCTGCCCTACGTGATATTTGCCAGTCCCCTGTGGCCATCTCAGATGCCTGAGGGTATCTCAGTGTGGCAGTGGCCACTTGCATTTAGGCAGCTGCACCAAGCCCTAAAGAAACAGATATTACTGAGAATTTACGTCTGTCTGTCAGGGACAGAGCACCAGACTGGCAAGAAGGAGTAACTATTCTAAACAAAATACATCAGAAAGTGTCAGACTGCACCTCAGCCTTTGGAGGACTAAATATTCTCAGAACCATCACATATTTTAAAAGAAAATGTCTCCTTGAGCACCTTTCCTTTGCTGATTGCTGCAGTAAATGCATGTGCATATACAATAAAATCATGGCTCTTAACTAGGGTATTTTTTTGCTTATTATATTTATTCCATATTGTACCCAGAAATAATGCCTTTCTTACCATCATTTCTCAGTGTCAGAGGTGTAGGAGGACTCAAAACTCTGGCATTTGTCACTGTGTTTTTTACCAGGCATATATAGCTGCCAACATCAGATGTTTGCACCTTGGAGATGTAGAGATTGCCTGTCTCCTGAGAGATGAAGCGTCTGCTATCTTCTGACACAAAAGATGGGAATTCATTAAATACCCAGCTATAGATGATTTCTGAAAGAAAACAGTAAGAGAAAGCATTTATGGAAACAGTGTTGTGTCAAGTTAATGAATACAATCAATAAATGTTCATTTATTTAAATAATCTAAGAAAGGAAAAGCTAAAGGCTTTTAAAAAGTTTTTATCTATCTAGTTTAGCATTGCAGAGAATTTTTTTTCTCTCCTCGGAAATTTGAAAATAGAATAAGCTCCATAAGTTCCCTGGAATGACAGATTTAGTTCAGGTAAAATAATTGAATTATTCAAAAGACTCAGAAAACACACATAATATATTAGACAATTCCCTTTTCTATCGTTTCAGGTCAAGCTAAAAATAATTTACAAAACATATACAAAACATGTTATGTTGCAGTGCAATATAACAAGATGCTTCCTATAGAGCTAGAGATTACTTTTGCTAGTGTGCACTGAACAGTTTTTATTCTGAATGTCTGTTTTTAAAATAAGTAGATTCTAATAACGGTTAAACCTTTGTTGCAGATAGTATTACTGTGCCAAAGAACCTTAGAACCCTTCCTGTATGCAGCTTAAATCCCCTCCATCAGTGAATAGTTCCTTAAACCAAAGCTAGCAACTGCTTTGCCTCATAATCTGATGGATCAAAGACTAATAAGAGTGATTTTTATAAAGTCTAATTAAAGCCAATACCTTGGTTCTTATTTTCATCCTATGAATCACTCTGTTCACCTGAAAGTATATACTTTTCCCTTTTATACTCACAATAATTGGTTGAGAAAAAGGATTATTTCCCATTATTCGGTATGAAATTATATCGTGATTTATTAAAACCTTAGATGGATTAATGTGTCTACATTTGAAGTATCAGTAAAGTTAATGAGATTCTGGTTTAGCTGGGAATTCCTTGCCAGGTATTATTCATGTGGAGTTTCACCAGCTCAGACTTTGAAGTCTTAACCTCATGTATACTTTTTTACGTGTTATTCTCCTTCCAATATTATTTTCCACTCTTCCATTTTGTCTTCATACTTTAAAAAAATATTCTTCACTGCTTAACCTGGCACATCCTTAGGTATAAGGCAATTTCTTCTGTAATCTCCCTTCATGATAGTCTTTAAAGAACTGACTCCAAAAGCCCAAGCTGATTCAGGCATATAAAGCCCCTACTACTGCTACAAGACACAAACTGCTACATTCATATAACAAGTTCTAAGTTTTTAGACTTCTTAGGTGACTACTCTCAGCTTCCACAGCAATACAAAGACAATAATTGCACATATTTCAAACTGGTTCTCTCATACTTTTATCCCCACTACAGTCGAAACATTTTCTTGAAATAAAATTAGTTGGAAAAGGAAGGTGTCAAAGCTGTGAAAAATGCCTCAAAATTTAAAGTTTTCTGCCTGCTTTTCTCCTATTGATAGAAGAGGAACAGCTATAGCTGTTCATGGCACAAGAAGTGTCAAACACATTAGCAACCTAGCTAAATATATGCCACAGCCAGGTGTGCAGTTTGACAACAGTACAGAAAGCATTAGAAACTCCAGTGGATCAGTCTTTTCTATCTCTGTGTTGTACCATTCTCCAACAAGGTTGTCAGGAAGGAATGGAAAAGCAAAATGGGTAATTTTCTAAGCAATATAATCCAACAGTGCAAACAGTGATGTAGAGATGCAGGATTTCCTAGATTTATTTTGAAGAATATTGGTGTAGTTTTGAAATCACATGAAGATTTTCTTAGGAGTCTCCCACAGTATTAGTACAAAAAGTCTATGTTAAATGATTAAACATATTTGCCTGACTGTAGGGGAAGATTCCTCCAAAAGATGCACATATTGACTTTTTGCTTAAAACCTTATCCAGATCTGATTGTAATTCTGATTGGTTACACAGAACCCTGAAGAATTCAGGGCTCACAGAGAGGTCTTCAAGTGTCCAAAATTTCCTTCCTCTTCTGTTATGTTTCAGGCAAACCAGTAATTAATCAAAAATATTTTTCTCCAAAATTTTCATTGACACACTTTTCTACGATGTATTTTCTGGCAGAAATGTTTCATGGTAGCATAAATTTCTAAAAAGTGACAATGAACATAGAAGTTCATGGAAAATGCGTAGACTTTAATTGGAGGCACCTCTTACCAATTCAAATAGAAAGCAATCAGTCTCACTAATTGCTCTGTCTTATAATTAGTTCAAACCAAATGTAAAGTAGTCATCATTAGTGATTAATGTAGAATAGGATTTTCTCCATTTGTACCCTAAAAACATATGGAGTTAATTGTTCACTCATTAATTAGAACTACTCCTAAGGAACGGATTTCAGATAATAATTTTTTATGCCCCTAAGGAAACAAATAATCTGCTGGTGCTGGATCCAGGTGAATACTGTTGTTCTCTTCACCTTCTAAATTATTTTTGGTGTTAAAAATGGAGTGATGGATCCACGGTTAACGTAAAAGGCTACTGAGTAAAAATTAACAGAACTTCTGCCAAATCTAAAACTCAAATAATCTATGTAGACCTGCAGCATCCATATTCCAGCCAGTAGCCTGAATTCCAAAGCACAGACGAAAATGCTAAGTTTACTTCTTGGTCATTGTCAGTCCGCTGACATTGAAGGAATTGCTCCTATTTTTCATTTCTAAAAAGCAAACTCCTGGGAATGCATTTTCATATACCTGAAGACCTTGCATGTGAATGCTCAGATCTGGAATTGATCTGGAAATCCAACCCTTCTTTGCAGGTGAAAAGCCCCTTACACACTTCATGAAGTTTCTCTCCTATTCGACCTAGTTAATGAGTTCAGCAGATTTTTAAATACATTTTTGAGGTTTATGTCCACCCAGTATGCATAGATTTCAGTGGAATTATCTCAGGGAAACTCTACAATTTCCAAAACATCCTATGCAGAACAGTCAGAAACAACCACAGCTGGCTTGGGATCTGGGGACCTAACAGTTTTTAGCTGACAGAAATAGATGGATGATCTCGCAAAAAAGATTTTACAAAAGGATGTTGAGAGAATGACTGCAATTATGGGAAAATGGGTGCACCTTGACATCCATCCCCTTGTACAAATGCCTCACACTTCTAAATTTGCATCCATGGCAGCAGATGAAACATACATTGGCGCTCATTCTGGGGCTCTAAATATTCCCAGTTATTAAGCCAACAAAATCAAGATTTAGGATTCTCCAAATTCAAAATTGGTAATGAAAGCTGACCAATGCATAACCTGGGTTTTTCTTTTTCTTTTTTTTTTTTTAATATCATACATAAAAGAACACCCAATGTTGTCTAAAAATAACTAATAAAGAGAAACTGATGGAGAATTAGCATTTAAAGCATCGCTGTCTATCTGTAAACAAGTCGGTCATCTAGAATACACACGGAGTTAAAGGTTATAAATGCCAGAGGTCCCGCAGCAGTTCAGCACAAAAGCACATGTAAACCACAAGAAGAGAGGCTTATATTTAAATATTATCAGAAAAGCCACTCACGAAATGATGAACTGCTGAGTAAACTTTTTGAATATCAGAACAACAAGCCTAAGACCAAACAAATGACTCTACACCTATTGGTACACAGCTCACAACAGTTGTTAGCGAACTTCAAGCTTATAACTTCCTATAATGGTTTAGGTTAAAATATTTCAGGGCTAAGGACAAAGCACAATGTCATTGTACTAACTTTTTAAAGAGACTAAACTCAGAGATATGTCTCAGGCCTAACAGGTAAATAATGATGACCTTCAAGAGATTTTGAAGCTAAAATCAGTATTACCAAAATCTAAATAAACCAAACTATAACTGTAAAATCAAAAAAATAATTTCCCTAGATATGAACCTCTGAAGTCATCTCTTTTTGAGAAAAGACTGAGTAAATGGTTTCTCCATGCTGTAACTTACTTTGTTTTCAATAGACAAAATAGGTTTCAGTTAAAATAGGAAGCTGTGATTCTACAGTATACAGAAGTTTAGAGTGTTTTTACAGAATATTTGCTGAACTGATTTTTTATTTTTATGCCCATCTATTTTATTTTTAATGTGACAACTGTGCCAAAACCACAAAGATGATGCAGAGCCCTTCCTGGAAATTATAGCTTACTGTCAACACAAAAGAAACTTTTACGTAGACACTATTCATCAACACAAACAGAAACACAGAGTAGAGAGAAAGAGAAATTATGAGTTATAGAGGCAGTTTTAAATTGGCATTCTCCTGTGGCTAGGACTGGAGGACTTGTTGGCTGATAAGTTCCATTATATGCAAAGACTTGGTGTGAAAATGATTTAAGTAATTTTGGTAACTGCAAACCTCATACTTCCTTTTATGAATCATCAGTCTTGTTTTCAGAAAAATGTCTCCAGAGAGTTTTGTATCTGTTTTCTGAAGGTCATTTGGAAAGCCTTCCAAATGTCCAATTTGTTTATGTGTTTTATTAAGTATTTTTCAGTGGGCTATGTAGGTGAAAATCTAGGTCACTTAGTGACAAAGTAGTGAGAAGAGAGTATCTATCTCCTGCCAAAAGAAATTTATGGTGTGAAATTTTATTTAGTATAATTTCTTAAATGATTTCTGTAGATCTATTTTCTCCATTTCAGAACGTTAATTCCTAAACTGTCATAATGTGATATATTTCCCATAATGGATCAGGTTGGAATACTGACATATCAGCATTGTTGTTAGTGCTGTGCTGCGCTTTTGGAGATACCATTCTGATGCAGAAAATATCAATACTGTGGTAATGCAAAAGTCTTTCTGTCGTTGGGACTCAGTAAGAAATAACTCCTTAAGTACTGTAACGAGCGCTAGACTGAAGGCATTCCGATAGGGCTACATATTCACTCCTGCATTTCTTAGTGTCGGACTGTTTCCCAGATTTGCTTCAAGGCTTTTCTTCTGAGAAATTGCTTGTTTTGTCCTTCTGACATGCAGTTTCTGGATAGCCTTTTCATCAGTCCTGGCAGCTAAGTGGTATTTCAGGGAACAAATGGAGATTTAGCAGGAAAGTTGTTTTATAAACTCCTCGAAGGCCACCTAAAACCTAAATGTACAGTCCATTCAATAGTTAAATATTACATCTTCAAGTGCAAAGTATGCAAACACACATCCCATAACTGCTATTCTGTGGAATTATGGTGCTTGTGCAAGAAATGCCTGGTTTGTGTTTTCTTTCAGTGATGCAGTGGGAGATACTGTACTCCTCCAGTATCCTGTTGGGAAAAAGGTTTTTTCTTCCTCTGCTTAGAATTTCCTCTGATTCCAGTTCCACAAGGCTACACTACTTGACAAATATATAGTAGTCTTGTCCCGATGACAGTCAAAACCTGAGGTAATCTGGGAGTTTTAGCAGCTCTGAAGATGTGGCTTCTTCTCTTGTTTTTATTAATTAAAAAAAAGCAGAATAACCAATGCACTGAAGATTACAGGCTAAATATACTATGTGTGAACTTTTCGTGATGGTTTGGCTCTACCATTCAGAAATACTCTGTTCAAGCAAGATAAAATAACAGGAAAAACATACATCTAAAGCTCCCCTGCTGAAAATACAAAGCCTTTTTTAATCTCAAGTCCAGTTTAAACCTTTATCATCACACTCGCTGTTTGGATATTCTGTGTACCAGTCACAAAGTGTAATATTTGTCACTCTCTAATGACGGAGAACAATTCAAATTCAGAGGGGGGTGAATGATAACAATATGTTGTTCTTCTAGCCTCTCACCACAAACAGATAAATAATTTTGGTGCAGTTCTTTATGCTGCTGTATCTTATTATCAGTGCTCATTAATCCTCCAAGAAAATATTTAATGATGGTAATTTATTTGTTGCATCATAATGCACCCACGTAGAGCAAACAGATATTGTCAATTTATCAGCAAGCAGTGAAATTGCTTCTTTTTTGTTCTGGGGGCTCTCTGTATCTACTGCTCACTTACCTGAAACACGAGGCTATCGATCACATATTTGTCTTTCTTCAGATTTAATTACAGTGATAAATCTTCAAATATTTTCCTTCTTATAACCATTTGCACAGTCAATAACAACAAAAAAGGTATAAAAGGTAAGTGTACTGGCAGCACTGATTTTGTACTGGAGGATACAAATATTATATTGTCATTACCCATATATACAGACAATATAGTCTCATTTGTACATTTGACATGTATGAAATGTAGTCAGTCATTGAAATGTTGTAAGGACTCTTGAAATTTCTCTCTCATGTATTTACTCTTTAAGGAGATCACGTAGCTTACAACAAAAATATGGCTTCTGGGAAAGGATGACAGATTATTAAATGTGTATGATCGTCACAGGTATGATTTTCATATTAAAAAAATCTGTTCCAGAAAGAATCAAAATATTTTTATCAAAAGGAGCTCAAGAATATATGTCCTTATGGCTCGTCTTTTGCCCTTAGACAAGATCAGGTATTATAATCCCAGTCTTTAAAAATGCCCAGTGGGTTAAATTTCTGAATTTATATATTCAGAATAACCTATTTAATTGCTCAGTTAATTATGAGCGTGTTTTCCTTAATATTTGAGTATACTCCATTTTATTTGCAATACTATTTCTTATTCAACTTACCGTATTGAAAATATTGAAAACACTTTATTGAGGACCTACATTAAACTTTTACAATTACAATGGAAGATCATTACCCTCATCGCTATCAGGATCCTCCTCTTGAAAACAGATCAGCCAAATCTTTTCAGCTTTTCCTTAAAAGTTGTACTTTTCACACCCTCTACTTATTTTTTTTTTTTTGCTGTCATCTCTACTGCTTTTTTACATCTTATAATACAGGACCCAAAGCTTGACGTAGTACCAGGTAACTTAAATTAGAATTTAAGCATTAGCATTGCAGGTTGTTAAATCACTATAACTGACTTTATAGAATTATTGAAACATCTTTGTCCAGCAAGACTGAGGAAGTGATGACTGCCCTGTATTTGCAGTGATTAGGCTGCAGCTTGAATCCTCTATTCAGTTTTTGGACTCTGACTACAAGAAAGACATTGAGGTGTTGGAGCATGTGTAAAAAACAGCAACAAAACTGGTGAAGTGTCTAGAGCACAAGTCTTATGAGGTGCAGGTAAGCATCTAGAGAAAAGGAGGCTGCGGGGAGACCTCATCATACTCTACAAATACCTGTAGCGAGTTGTGTGTCTTCTCCCATGTAACAAGTGACATGATGAGAGGAAATGGCCTCAAGTTGTGCTAGTGGAGATTCAGACTGGTTTTTAGGAAAATTTTCTTCTCCAAAAGGGTTGTCAAGTATTGGAACTGGCTTCCCAGGGAAGTGATTGAGTCTCCATCCCTGAAGGTATTTAAAAGATGTGTAGACATGGTGATTAGGGTCATGCTTTAGTGGTAGACTTGGTAGTGCTAGCTTTATGGTTGGACTGGATGATCTTATAGGTCTTCTGAAACATAAATGATGCTAAGATTCTATGATTAGTAATTTCCAAAGACAAAAATTAGAGATAATTTTGTTCCAGCATTAGAAAGGGTAATCAGGAAGACACACATCATAAGTTCATCAGATTCAATCTTAGATGAAGTAATTCCATGACTGATATGAGACTTGATTAATATTCAATTTAAGAGCTGAGACCTAATTAACAGTATTGGAAGAAAATAAATCCAGTCAAACTAACTCAGTATATTTGTGTTGCTCTTTTTATTTACAAAGACAGTAAAATTTCTGTAATGTACCTAGAACTCATGTTTTATAAAAGCACACACTAATTAAAAAGAATTGGAATAAGCTCAAAATTAACTCACTGTGCATTGAAAGAATTAAAAACTGACTGCAAAGCATGATCAAAAGGATCAGTTTTAGAATACTTTGTCCTCTACTGATTAGCATTTTAAAAGTTAAAAGCAAACCTACACAGTTGTAATCACTGATCAACAGGAGATATAAAGCTTTGCAGCGACAAATCTGCAGGAGAAGTCACTGTGACTTAGATAGTTTATTATTATTAAAACCTCTTTTTATGATGGAAAATGTTGGATTTACAGTAACACAAGTTGATTATTTCTTAATAATCTGAATGAACAAAAATTCTGTGTTAATGGCTAATTAACTATTGTACTCAGATGAAAAGTGTGGCATTGGAAAATAATAAGGATGTTTAATGCTCAGGAAAACATATCAGTGTATAGAATATTTATATGCAATTTTTTTTTCTCTGGAAAAATGTTTAGTAGAAATTTTTTTGTTTTCCTTTTTGTCTTTCACACTTTACATGTTTCATTCTCTGATCACGTTATGATACTTGAGTTTATCAACATTTTAATGGCACTGATGTGATAGTTAGTCTAGCACGGTCTATTCCTTCTTACCCAAGTATGCTGCAAGGGCGAGCACAATGAAGAGTCATACTCTAGAGCAGTGTCACCTGCAATTAACCCCAGAATCCTGCACTCACGCAGGCTGCTGCATTACATGGGAATTTCATTTTATGGTTACGCTAATGTTACCAGTAGTTAAATGCATTTCAAAGGCATAACTAGGACCTCTATCAAAACAGCAAAAAAACCCGCAAACTCAAAATAACGCTAGGATGTTCATCATCCAAATTTTGTGAAACATCACTTTGTCAGCTGTAAGGCTGACATTATCTGGTTTTCATCTGAACGATATAAAATCTCTGTATTCTTAGCTTTTCCTCTTAATTTAAGAACAGAATTCCTGTTAAGTAAACTCTGTAATTTGGCTAAAAATACCCACTAGTATTATACTTATCAGATTATCAGTCTCTCAAGGAGTTTATATGAATGTCTGAGTTTAGCTTTGTACTTCCCAGAGAGAAAGCAACTTTAATTTGTTACTTCATCCCTCATTCACCTTGACTAAAGAAGAATTATTAATAGCAAAAATATTTATTTAACAAGACTTACTTTCAACCTTCTGGGTGCAGAAATGAAAATAAAAGCAAACTGCAGTTCTACTTTATAGTTCAAAACACAATCTTTTCTAACGGTCTTTACCACTCTTTACATGCAGTTGTTACAGAAGTTGTATTGGCAAAAACCGAGTACCTGGAGCCTTTGTATGGCTGCATATATTGAACTTAAGACACATCCCACTGCCTCTCTGCTTTATAGTCTCTTGGTGCTGGGTGTTTCAATATGACTGTAAAAGCTTTTACTGTGTCTGTCCGCAGGTCAGTGTTTGGTGAATTCCGCTATGGCTATGGCACAATATGAGTGATGGATCTTCCTTGTGCTTGCTCCTTTGCCTCTGTGGTATTATTCTAAGATCTCAAATGAAGGACAGTACCATTCTCACCTCTTTTATATGGAAAAACTGAAGAAAACAGAAGTGACTTCCCAGCAATCGTGAATTAAGACATAGTCAAAATGAAATCTCCACTAAAACATAATTATTTTAATTTTTAATATTCTTTCTTCTCCCCACCAGCTCTTTGTAAGGCAACAAGAAATGCCAAACTATCAACAAGCTATATTTAATGAATCTTTAGGAGCTGTGTATATTGTAAATGAATGTTGGAGATGGGTAGCTATTCCCTCATCCTACCTCTGAAATTGATTTTCAAATATTCAAAAAAGTGATCAGTATAAATCACATAATCCCCCAGACATTCAAGGTCTAGTGCTGAGGTCCTTCTTGGTTTTAAATTTACAAAGGAATGGATCCTCCATTACATCTTTCTGAACACAATGAAACATGTGAATATATGCTTCAGAGAATAAAGTAAACCAAACTTGTAGTCCCCAAAAGACAATTTTTAAGTATTAAGAATGACAGTGACAGATGATTTTTTTCACCTTAAAAAATAATTCAAAGTGCAGATAAAAAGAAAGATACATGTCACATTAGCAAACTGTTCTAGAAAGCTGATAACGCTGTTCAACAATGTTGTACAAATAAATCACTACAAATAACCTCAACAACAATCAAGCATCTAAAATTTAAAAATGTAGAGACTGTAACTCTTAACTGTTTCTACATATAGAGAATACATGGTTGGGTCCCTGTACACATCGTTCTGCACTGCTGGAAGCCCAGTGAACTGATTCCATCCATCTTCTATTTGTCACATAATAGTTTTTTGAGACAATGCATAGCCTTCTGTTGTCTTACTTCCAGCCTAGGGCAGTGTCCCATGATTACAATCTCTCCTCCTCAACCCCTTAGCAATAGCAGCCAAAGTGACACCTGATGTGTCATGTTATAAATACATACCCACAGGAAAAAAAAGATGTTTATCCAACTCTCCCTGATTATTTTGGGGTTTTTTTTTAAGAAAGTAACTTTACAAAGTAATGCAGACTGCTGGTTCTGGTCCCTTCTGCGTTGAGTATACGTGTATTTTTCAGAAGACGAATTATGTACAAAGCGTGATGTTGTAAATCACAAGATCTGGACTGTAAATCAGTGTAATTTTCTTGAAATTTTCTTTGTAGATTGTTAATTGTTAATGCTCCGTTCGTCCATCGTGCACTTGGCAGAGCTGAAAACAATCTCTTCAGGTTTGAAACTGCATGGTATTTTGCTAAACTCCTACAGCAGTTTGTGGCTCTGCAGAAAAAGACAAACTGAGACAAATCCTTTGTCAGTGTTATCTGTATCTTTCTTTTGATTTTTCCCTTCTTCTTCCTGAATTTTTTATCCTCAAAATAGTCAATGGAAGACTTGCTTAATTATTAAAGGAGGAAAATACTGTGAGAATTGGTGCTTCAACCAGCCAGTAAATGAAGAGAAATTTTCCAGTAACAGTATTTCTGCTGTTGGGTAATAGCATCAACACAACAGGAATCGCATTAGCTGGCTAATGAAGTCATCAGCAATGATTTTAACAATATTGGAACATAGCATGAGAACACAGGAGATAAAACTGGCCAAGCAAATTATCAGAATTAAATGTGGTATTAATTATTGCATTATTAAAAAGATGGCATTGGGATGAAAAAGAAGCCACTGTTCCACTATTATTGCTCTGGAAAATATCATATTTTGCCAGAAGGTAAAGGATGTATGTGCTGCTGCATAGGGGTTTGGATTTTGCTGTAATCATTCAGATTATTATCTGAACTCTATGATTATCCTTCTATCTATTCATTCATTTTGTCCTTGAAAAATTCAAACAAGTGTCTTTAATGTGTTTACTCTCGAGTTATAACTACCTTCATGCCAGTTACAATTGTATTGGGTAGGAAAAAAAGGATGTAAATGCACTCATTTATACATTGCTAAACAATTTCTAGTTTCCCCTTTGAAAAAGAAAAATTAAAACTATACATCCGGACTAGAATTGTTTTCATACTACTTCATTTATTTGGAACAATCTTCCTGAACTGATTAAATAAGGTTACATAAAAATCTATGTCTCATTAAGCACTGCATCACCTCAAACAGTTGCGAGTTCACTTTCATATTGTGCTTGCAAAATAAGGAATAACTGTCTTTAGAAAAACTTGTAAGTGGCATCTTACAGAATTCAGAACAGTTAAGTACAAAGCCTTCTCCTTCTAAATCAAGAATGACCTAATATTTTCATCTCTGCCAGAATCATTGTTGAATTCAGTTAATGATGTCTGTTCTGGGAAGAATTATCAATTGCGTTTTCTGAAAACTTCGATGTTTTCATCCTTTATATAATACTTTAACAGTTCTCCACAATAGTTATGGAGAGAAAAAGCTAGACCCCAGACCCTCAGAAATGAATAATTTCTCATCTCTTCCCTCTTCTAGTTTTCTCTTGTTTCAGCTATCTGACCAGCATTTTATTTCTGGCTTCTCCTTAGTTATACTGATTCATGTGCACTCCTTCTTTCGATTTTTTCCATGATATGAAGTGGAGAGATGTTTAGGATTAATTAAGACTCTTCTGCCTTAAATAAAACAGACTTTCTGACATTTAACTAACTAACATGTTTGTAAAATTGTGTTGCTTCAGCCACCAGCTTGGTAAAACATCAAAACTAAATAGCAAATGGATTCTAATTGGAAGGTTGTTATAAGAGGGTCAGTTTTGAAAGAGCCCTGTACTGCTGTGATTATAACTGTTGTATGTTAGTCCAAACTTAAATTTATTAATGTTGGTCTCCTGCTGTTTTAGAAGTCATATAGCCTGCACCACAAGAAAAGTTTTTTGCAACACCATTTCCTAATTTAATTTGTACCTCTACAACACTATCTGCAGAAATGTGGTTGTGATACCAGAGCACACATTTCTGTTACATCTGGCAGGACAATGCTGTCTTGGTTAATCACCAGACGGAGAGGTTCCCGATAGTTACATCTAATTTGTTGGAACATCTCAGTAACGGGCTAGTAACTTGTCTCTAGGGAAGGGAAGAGGAGCTTTCCCATAACAGAAACTTATCACCATTATTGTCCTATTCGTCAAGCTGTAGACAAACAGCCACATACAGCTGCCACCTGATAGGCAATACAACATGAGCCTGAGGGCCAACATACTCAATGCATTTTTAAAATTAATTAATCTCCCATGCTTCCTCCCTCTTCTCTTGGCATCTCCTTTCACTTTCATTCTGCTGAACTGGCAGCTCGGGTAATATTTGTTGACAATAGTGTGGCTGTGAAACTACAGCACACAACCCTTAAGCAGAGCCTTGTCAGGGCTGGCCCATCATCCAGCGCTGTGTGCTGACTTAATTGGCCAAGGTCAACCAGCTTTCGCTCACTACATTTTCATAGTCCCTGAGGGTAAGAACAGCTTCAGTGAGTGATCCAGTGAATCTATGGACATTAAACTTTCAATTTCTAATGTATTTTAGTGTATTTTTTGAAAATTATTAGTGTTTTAAAGGGGATAAGGATGTTATCAACAATGATAACATTTGGCATTTTTTTTTAAATAACAAATTACAATTTTCTTAGGATAATTTTCTATATTTGGACCAATAATACATTACTGTTCATTTATTACTTTTTGAATTTTTTTTTTTAAAATCTAGACTAATATGTCAGGAAAGTTTAAATCAATATTAATTATTTTTGATATGCCTGCTATGCAGACATTGCCTAGAACTTGTGGTACATGAAGATCATTAAAATGTAATTAAAATCTAATAACAACACATGGTCAACAGACTGGTAATAACTCCTCATTGGCAAATATAGCTTGTTACAATGTTATTCTACAGAAAATTCTTTAATTCCCAAACTCTTAAGTTTCACAGCCTTAGATGCATGCCTTCAACAAGATTGAAGAAGGAAACCCTGCAAAGTGTTCCAGGGAAGTCAGCAGCAAAATTATTGGTCATGTATTGAGTAATGAAAAGACCATGGAAGTAGAAAAAGGAAGTTAACTGTGTTTGCTCATTCCATAATGAAAACTACAGGCACAGTCATCAACCAGCTGCAGAGATAAAGAATACAGATTCTTATATTGAGTCATATCAGGGGCCACGGACATTCACTTTAATGATAACACACGTAGGAATAAGCATTACCAGTCAAGAAAGTTTCAAAAGCAGTTTAATAAAACTGATAGAGAAGAGAGAAACATCTTTATGGTTATTTCAGGGAAAACATGAATGAAGTGATGAGATGGTCCTATGGAATTAACCAAGAATAAGGACAGATATATAGAGTTAAAAG
This sequence comes from Geococcyx californianus, assembly GCA_013389885.1. Lineage (NCBI taxonomy): Eukaryota > Metazoa > Chordata > Aves > Cuculiformes > Neomorphidae > Geococcyx > Geococcyx californianus. The sequence goes on from VWPV01015238.1 coordinate 26,960, forward strand.
GACAGCATACATTTCTTCTAAAATACGTTTTTCTCCCATTATTCAAAAGCAAAGTTTAAGCTTCATTAGCATTCAGTTAGGGTCAAATGAACATAAAAATACAGTAAAGCCTAAGAGGGAAGTTCAGGAACCCTTCAGCTCATGATAACCATCCCATTCACTTGATACATGTGGCTCTCAAATAATGCTTTTAAGATATTTTATGTGTAGATTATGATCATTGATCTGTTATGGGCACGTAAAGAAGTGATAGGGAAGTGTATCATTTTGTCTTCTCTGTATTATATATTAAGCTTTTATTAAATAAACTTTTCTGTCCTGTACAGCTAGGAATCAATTTCTAATACAATTACTTAAGTGACGTGTTTTTTTTTACTTAGCATGATGCTCCCACAGAGAATTGAAATGAGTGAAGAATAATAAATTATGGCATGCAATTACAAGTTATTCAAAGCAGAGTTAAGATGGGTGTCCTACATGTCTGAATATAGATCCCTCTACTACAGACCATCTGTTTGTGAAGTCTACGATACAGATTTGACTTTGTTTTTAACATTTTAACAACTTCCTTTAAATCTCAGTTTTTCCAGTTGAAGAAGTATCAGGGTGCTGGACAGTTTCTTTCTCTGCAAGCATAGCAGTTTGGAGGAGACTATAGTTATGTCCAGTGAATATGAAATGTTCTATTTACCATCATCAGTTTTGTACAAGTTAACGTCTACAAACTCTTACTAGAAGGTACTGTCTGATGAATAAGTTCTACTTAGCTTAAGAGAGAGTCATACTTGGCGGCATGACCTGTCCAGCTGCTGGTTTTGGACTACTACGAGTGGTCAGTGCTTTGTTAAGAACCATCAAAACAGTCCTCTTTATTCTCAAGGGAGAGGAGAAATGTTGCAGTTACACCTACACACTGGTCTCTCCTAGAAGAAAATTATACAGCTTTCTATCCAATATAGATATCAGAAATATAGATAGAAAAATGGATATCAGATATCAGAAAGTCAGATTTGAAAAAATACATCCTAGAACAAACCTGGACGCTACTTTACTGTTTAATACATACAGAACTATACTGATATCGCAAATCATGGTCAGAAACTTCCCTTGCAATGATAGATTAGCACGATGAAGTAGTACCCAGTCATGCCTAGAGAGAGATGGAGATTTTGAGATCTAGGTTCACGCAGACTTCCTATGGTTTTGAAGAAACTGGTAATGGGAAGATCCAAGGAAAGACTGGAGTGCTTAAATGTTGCGCACGGAATACACTGGGGACTGAATACACATCCTTATATTGTGTCCCCCACATAAATAGTTAGATACCTGTGAACTGCATCACAAAAGCCACCTTAGTAAATAGAGAGGCATGGATATTTTCAGAACCCAATTTGCTCTGTCTTGCATGCAGATAGCAGAGCCAATTGCCTGTAAACAAGCTAATCAACACACTGAGGCCAGGCCAGTCCAAATATAACAATCTAGTTATCATAACTAATTTGCCTGGTGAAGTCCGCTCCTAATAGTTCTGTGCCTGAACGAGGTCATTTAGAGCCTGTCTAGTAATTTCTATGTATAATTTCAGCAGTATGGGCCTAGCCAAAGGAGTTCTGATTAGGGAGCTACTGCACTTCCGCTTGAGTTGGCTCCGTACTTGTAGAGGAGCTGCAGTTCCAAAGGTGCAGTTTTATCACAAACACAGCTTTCAGATTCCTTTTGCAGATCTTAAGTAGTTCGAAATAAATGGTTTGTGTTTGCTTCAAAGGTAGTTTTCTGTGCATGCCCAAAGTGCACACAAACAGGAGCCCAGAACAACGTAAAAAACATTATATGACTTTCTCCAACTCATCTGAAGACTAGAACAGCTGTCTAAGAATAGAAGAAGAGGACAAAACTTCCTGGACCTTGGTAGAAAGAGTTCTATTTCAACAGATTGTTAGCACTATGCAGGTATCCAGAAGGTGATCCTCATAACAGCGGCATTAATCAGCTTTTTGAAGCATTTCTCATGAAAATAAGCTTTACAACAGTAAAGAGGAGGCATAAAAGAGCCATCCTGTAATACAGCTTCCAAACCAGGTAAAATGAGATTTGCCTTTTAGAAAGAGATTAAAACAAGTTATAGTTTAACATCTGTACAGTGCTTCACGCTGTGGAAAGATTATGTAGCAATGCTCCCTCCAGACGGCAGCGTCCCTTTGAGGCAGGAGAAAGCATGCATCTGCCTTCCCCTGAGCACACTAACACTGTTCTAACAATGGGAATCATCATTCCCCATTAAGCTCATACTAAAAGCTTTGAATAAAAGCCCTAAAAAGCTCAGCTGAAAGTATTAATTCTGAGGGAAACATGTAAATCTGGATGAAATCTTCCATTTATTTTTAATCTCACTATGGTAAACCTTGTAATTAAGATGATTAAATAACTGAATAAACCCCTCTATTTACATCCTCTAAAATACCACAATGAAAAGCCATAATCCTGTTTAGGGAAAAAAGCAGTAGAGGCCTTTTAAAATGGAGACATCAAATAAAGCCTCTTATTTTAGCAGCTGGTAATTAACAAATCTTTCACTTAGCAAGGGTACCTAGGATTTAACTGTCTAGTAAACCCTTCTTGGAGAAAAAAATAATGGAAGCTGAGGAAGAATCAAAGGTGATGTCTGTGGAAAGGAACAAAGGATAAAATATTGTTTTTATAGATGACCAAGTTATTCACTATTAGTATATTTCACAAGGGTTAACTTAAAGATTTGAAACTAAAAAGGTATTAGTGGAAAATCTTCTAAAGTAGACACATTAAAATGATACAGGCAGCACCTTTTCGAAGTGACAGTCCAGAAAAGGCAAGAGATAAGAATCTACTGGTGGCTATTTGCCATAAGGAGTCTGCGTTGGTCACTGTTCCAAAAGAAGGAATAGCATCTCTCAGAAATCTCTCTTATTTTGTTGCTCATCTATTCATGACTCTTTTTTTTCTTATTTCCTCTACGAAATATTTGGACAACAATCTAATGAACACCTACATGAATAACATATATACAATAATTTTGCATTTGTTTGTTTATTGTATTACGTCTTGATAATATATCACAGCATTAATAAATGGAAATCAAATCTGTGTACATATGAAACTTATTTTTGATTAAATTCTTGTCAAAAGAAATTAGTTTAGTATTTTTCAGTCAGTGGTGCAAATACTTCAGTTTTTTTCTACAATTGTATTTTGTAAGAATGGAATATATCAAAGTTGTTTACTTTATCTTCTATTTGAAAACATGTTAATAAACCTGTATCTCTTTTAATATAGTGTTCTATATAGTCATCTTCCATTTCTCAGTGATATTGTCATTTTCTAAAAGGGCTCAATCCTGTAACTCTTAGGCAAGTTTATAAGTAGTTATTGACTTTAGAGACTGAGGAATAGGATTCTGTTGAAGGACAAATTGCTTAAGAGGTTGTGGAGAATGATTAGGTTTGATATTGTATCACAGATTTATCTCCTGGGATGAGTAAGTGAAAATTATTTCTAAAGGTGCTGATCAATGTGAATAAATCAATACAGTAGAGCTTGTGGTGTTTATCCACAAAAAAAATTCTCTGTCATTGAAGCTCTCCCGTAACTCATGAACTCATGATCTTGTTAATGTTACACGTTCACACATTTCACACGTAATTTAAATAGTCTTTAGCTTAGCTATATCCACTACAATAGCTTAGTATTCTCTTGAATGCTTATCTCCCAGGTGATTTTAAATGTTAAAAATTCTTAGGTCTATTTAGAAGACAATAACATCTTTGCAAATCCCACACAGAAACCAAAACGGAGAATCCAGAAACTGAACGCTTTACAAAAAATTAAATTAAAAAAAATATATTTTAGATGTTCCTGCACACAAATTCTTGAAATTCCTTTGCTCTGCTGTGCAGCTGGAAGAGAATTTTCTTATTTGCTGCTTAATTTTCCACTAAAATTTCTGCTTTTGTCCAAAATAATTATTTACAAACCGACTCTGATATGGAAGTTATCTTTAATTGATGTTTTGTACCAGATCTTCATGGAATGACTTATTGTTGAAACATCACCAGATATGGAATTTTTGGGAAGGCTCATGGAGACTTTCAAGGAGACTCCAGCCACTGTATTAATCCCATTTGTAGTCCCATTGTAATCTGGCAATGATTTACAGCCCCCCAGTACTTGGCAAGCAGGGAGCTGGAGGGATATGGCCTGTCTTTCTGCATTGCATTGTGAACAAAATAAAGGGAGGCCAATCCTCTTCCCATTCGCATGAGATTGTGTTTACATCTGCATATCAATGCACATTTTCAGCTTTCAGTGATTACTCCTCTACACTTCAGAACCTTACTTGGCATGGCTATGGTGACAAAATTATGCAAACAGGGGCCCAAAATATTTTTCTAGAAGTAATATTCCTGCTGGCATAGCATAACAGTGCTCAAACAACATAAGCTAAACCGATCAAATGCTGCCTGTGAGCTCAGTAGATTCCCCAGCAGGGGCTTTGCTGGCCCACTGATGAAAATGAGATACCAGTTTTTCACCATCAAAGGCACTGTGTGTATTACAGGAGCACATTGCATTGGAATCTGTCTAAATATGAGATTAAAATTGTAATTTTGGGGAAAAATTAAAAACAGTTTGAAGGCATAAAAGTTGCATTTTGAGGAATGGCAGCTGTTACAAGGCACATGACTGTGTCACTATTGATGCCTGTCTTACACTCTCAGTTTGTTTGGGGAAACCAAATTCAGCTGTCGTGTTTAAACTGTTGCTCACTTTTTCTGCCTATGCCTTTTCCCACCCAGTTTACTTATCATAATCAAGCCTTAACATCATGCACTTCACTCCATCATGTACAGACTGTAATGTCAAACTTGGAAAGAGATTATAGAGGCAGCCACAGTAAGAGAATGCACTCGGAAGACAGAAGATTAGTGAGATGGACAGAAGAGATGTAATTTACAGCAATGACTGTAACACAGTCTTAACAATCATTCCAGAACACATAGAAACTGAACATATTTCTCTAACAGAAACTCAGAGGATACTTTCTTTTCTGCTGCTCTTCCCACTGCATTGTGACTTTTTCCCAGGGCTCAGGTTTTGAGGAAGAAAAATTCCTACTGTACAGACTTCATTTTCTGAAGACGAAAAGGGTAGGCTACACTGCATCTATTGAAAATTGAGAGATTCTGTCTAGCATTGTTTCTCCAGGCATTAGATGGTATGAAAATATTCAGGCACACTTCATTATCTGTGGGCAGAAGAGTCAATTTGAAAAGTAAAAATACAATCTCTCTGGAATACCTACACTTTCATCTGGGAACCTACAGTCATTACATGGGATTTACTATATCACTGAGTTTTTCTATTAGTTATTTCCAGTATATGATGGATGTACTGGAAACTAAGCTAATCAGTAAAAAGGAAGCAATCAAAATCACAGCTGTACTACTGAAAACTAAAGACAATTTGTATTCAACAACTGTATCTTGACACTGACATTTGGAACAATTTCTGAAGGTTTCTAAACTCTAAAAGAAATATTCTGTAACCTCAAGGCAGCATATTTACCACTTATAGCACAGAGACTATTGTTGTTACATTCAAGTTTTATACTGGGAATAAGACAATCTTGTAACAGAAATTCTGCTGCTGTTCCGTGGCATTTGCAGTATACGAGCTTTAATTACTCCTTTGACACTCCAAAAACTGTCAGCAGTTTGGTGGATATTTCATTTTTGATGTTCCATGATTGTATCTAAAATACTGAACATCCAATAACGAACATACTGTAAACAAGCTGCAGACTACTGTACCTGGTGAATGAAGTGGAGGGGAGCACATCAGAACAACTCCTTGACCTTCACGTACAGAGACAGCACTTCTCGTCCGACCACTAAAATTCCCCAGATCTATAAAAAGAACAGAGTATTTTAAATTTTGTTGCTACCATGACTTACGTTTTATGTCTTCTTGTGAAGCTGATAGTTCCTTTTTTTTTAATACTTTAATCTATAAGAGAAGGGCCTTTAAAATAAATCTATTTCCATTGCAAAAAACTCCACGTTGAGCACTTTATTAGTCTCTTTAGTGCACTTGGATACAGTATCAAAGGAAAAGCAGCAGACAATATATATATACTATTTACAAAAGCATTTAATAGTGATTTTATTTCTTATTCCTCTCCCCAATAGAAATGGTCCATGCACAGAGGAAAAAAGAAATTAAAGCAGAAAGAACATTCTGGCAAACATAAAGACTGAAGATGTTGCTAATGTTGTCTCGAAAGTGCCTGGCATGTTTTGATGAGATGAAGAAAAATCAGCCCCATTGGTTCTAAACTCCAATCTGGCCTGTAGTGCATTTGCTCTTTATAAACAATTTCCTTCAGATTTCTCTGCTGTTATAAACACAACCTAGTTATGTGTAAACATATATTTTCTCCACGACTTTCTGTCCAGCAGGAGAATAAGGAACAATTCACTTTTTGCACAAAACCTTTTGAATGAGGCTGCAGGACTGCTCTGAACAGTTCGTTGTATTTATTTCAAGCCTCTCAGCTAAAATATTTGATCACTCCATTTACCACAAAGAACACTGGAGCTGGATTCACATTTGAGATGGATAGCTATGCTACAATCTATATATATGCTATGCTATAATCTTTCTAATCACTTTTTCACATTTCGAAATGATGTTTTGGACATAGGCAGAAGCCTAAACTTGAAATGCATCTAACTTTGCACTGTCTTTGGCTACAATAAATCAGTGCTCTTATTTCAACAATACCATGTTTGAATAAAAAATAAGGTGAGAGAGAATAAAAAAAAGGGCTTCAGAAAAAAAATAACAAATAATAGGGAAATATTCCCAGATTATACAAAATTTTGCTAGGCAGTCGTTAATGAGATATATTGCATTTTCAAATAAGCCCACCACAGATTGTACTCCAATCTGAAGCAAGTACAGTTAAAAGTGTCACCTAATGAGTGTTACCTAATACTATATTCTGCAGCAATGTATTTATTATTAAATTATGTCTAGAAAGTAATGGACTGATATAGTCCTCCAAAATCAGTTGTTTTTCTTAGTTAAGTATGTCTAGATTTCACTTGTATGCGATTTTGAGTTTACAACTTTATGTATGTTCTGCATTAATATTATCTGTAGTCTATTAAGAAAGCAATGCTTATATTTAATTTCAATGCACAACTTAGGAATACAATCTTTTTTTTTTTTTATAGTGCATTATTGCTGACTCCCTGTAAAAAAAGTGTGTGTCCTTAAGGACTTGTTTTCAAGATCAATTTTTCAGGCAAGAATGACACTGCATTTCCATAAAATTGTTCTTGTTGCCTTCCTTCTGAAGAAAATACGATAAATCTTCTCTGTATGGTTGTCCTAAAACATGCGGTTTGATTTACTCTTCAGATGCCTTCGAAGCTCCAGACCATATGCACAAACAAACCCCAGTGAATTTAAAATGTGGATATACTTGAAATTATGTGCCATGTCTTCAACATGTTTTGAGATGTTCTGAAATTAGAAGAGATGAACTTTAAGAAATCCATAGGCCATTTCTCCATGTGTTGGAATAGATACTATCATAACAATACTTTCTTAGCCACAATTTGGAGTTAAAAACACCTACGTTGCAGACATCAGAAAAAGAACTTTAATACCACTGATTGTCTGAAACCGATACTGCAAATCTGGAATATGCAGTATTTTTTAAAAAAAAAAACATTTGAATTAAATAGCTGAATAAACAAAGATATTGTGAGTTCAGTAGTAAAAATTCATTTGAGTGTGTGGAGAAATTCTCTGCAATTTTATATGGAGAGCAACATGACAACAATCTTTCATCCTTCTAAAACAGTCTCTCAGATTTGTTCTCACAGACTGTTTATGCAATTTCTTCTATGTCTGAAAATAGTTAATCAGAATTTTCAGATTTTCTTTTAAATTAAGAATTTCAGTCTTGATTTCAATCACAACCTCAATTTGAAATACCAATTTTTTTTTCAAATACTTAATTTTGATTTTTTAAAAAAAAAAATCTCTCCTCGAGGATAAAATATTTTAATTTTAATGTAGAAACCTGGGTCTCTTAGGTTTGCATGTTTTCATCCTTGAGCATGAAGTCTTTACTACCTATGATACACAATCTGGAAGCCGATCAACACAAAAGAAGGAAAATTCGTGACACCTAAATTTTAACCTGTATAGGAAGAAGCAAAGATCTAATTTTTTTGCCATTTTTTTTCCCCTCTGTTGAATAATTGTCATTTTCCACTCAGCTATAGCTGCTTCAGGACTCTTTTTCTTTTTTTCCCCCCAGTTTCTTGTGCTTTATGGGTTCTGTGATGGACAAATATTTCTTTTCTACAAATGAAAAACAAAGATTATTTTTTGTAGTTAAAAAATAGAAAGACTATGTGTGACTCAAGTTTCTATTTATTTCAAACCAACTAATTTCAGAGAAATGAAGGAAGATAACAAAGAGCTTTGAATTTCAGCACTTTTTGGCTGTTAGTTCTGCATTAGATTTCTATGGCAAGGTTACCCGTTTAATGGACGAGGGAAAGGCTGTGGATGTGGTGTACCTGGACTTCAGTAAAGCCTTTGACACCGTCTCTCTCAGTATCCTGCTGGAGAAACTGGCTGCCATCGGTGTGGAGAGGCACAGCCTCTGCTGAGTTGAAACCTGGCTGGATGGCCAGGCCAAAAGGGTTGTGGTAAATGGAAGTAAACCCAGTTGGGAACCAGTCACAAGCGGTGTTCCCAAGGGTTCAGTGCTCGGTCCAGTCCTGTTCAACATCTTTATCAATGATCTCGATGAAAGAATTGAGTGCACCCTCAGCAGGTTTATGGATGACACCAAGCTGGGTGCAAGTGTGGATCTGCTTGAAGGCAGGGAGGCTCTGCAGAGGGATCTGGACAGGCTGGATCGATGGGCTGAGACCAACGGGATGAGGTTCAACAAGGCCAAGGGCAGAGTCCTCCATTTGGGTCACAACAACCCCGTGCAGTGTTACAGGCTTGGGGAGGAGTGGCTGGAGAGCTGCCTGGCAGAGAAGGACCTG